>JAMXBB010000001.1:153100389-153244242 GCA_024138015.1 Lumnitzera littorea | reverse complement strand
TTTTCCTTATTTATAGACAATTGTAGAATTTAATGTGCATTAATTTGATGGGATTTTGCCCCAATTCCATGATTTTAGGCTTTTTGTTTGTCCAATTCCTATTGGTTATTTTTTTTCTTTTTCTGTCACGACCTAATCTTGTTGCAGTTATCCTCTTCTGATTTTTTTCTGATTTTTTTATAATTATTTTGTATTTTTCTTTAATTATTTACTTAGTTTTCGGCCAATTTTAGTAATTACGCGTATTTTTATTTATATGTAAATACATGTAGGGTATATGTGAACATTCCTAAATATTATTTTGGTCATTCTAAAATTTTTAGTATACATATAATCTATCTCTATTAATTTATTAGTTATTATATTACACTTTTTGCCTTTTCGGTAATTAGCAGTTATTATGCTTAAAATTTGAAAATTTTATAATCTCCTATTTTACTGCTTACTTTCTTAAATTTTAGTTTACAGGGTCATTTTTACTGGTATTTTGCTAAATAGTTTATAATTTGGGTTTGATCGGATCCTTTAGCCGATCGACCTAAACCTTGGCTTTTAAGCTCAAATCTATGGTTACTTGGCATGGCTTGGCTTGGCTTTAGGGCTTACAGGACTCATGGCATAATTCGATATGACGCACGAATTGGTCTTGTAAGGTTACTCGCTACCTAACCTTGCTTAAGGGAAAGGATAATAGTAATGTCAAGAGCAAACAAACAGTTATAAGTACTCAAAGAGTGTATTAAGAATGATCTAATGTTCTTCCAGTTACAAGTATATGGTTATTTATACCTATAAGTTAGGGTAATCTGCCTAAAAAAGAAAAGACAAAAAAGGGTATTTCATAAGGAAGTAATGCACAAGATACAAAAAAGGTAAAAATGAATATACAAGAAAAACAATAATTGGTGCAACGGATTCTGCATATGATACTGTACACATGGTAAGGCTACATTGGTGAGATCGTTAGAAGATATGGACAAAAAAGTACAGACAGATGGCCTTGTCCAAATAGGCATGGCTTAGTCAGTTTGGACTCTCTCTTGGCTTCTTAGCAAGGAAGATACCGAGTAATTATTTGGCTTGGCGCTAGAGAGTAATTATTTGGCTCAGCACTAGAGAGTAATTATCAACTCGACATATTGTAGAAAAATAAGCATTCATATGGTACGGCATGAAGGGTGACTCATCAAGGAAGTACTCGGCCTTGGCAAGGAAGTACTCGGCCTCGGTAAGGAATTACTTGGCCTCGGCATCGGTAAGGAATTACTTGGCCTCGGCAGGGGTTGGTTGAAATAGAAGGATTCGTCGTGCCAGCCCCTTTAGTCCTTAGGCTCAGTTGCGGGTCAGGGGTTCGGTTACCTGATATCATTCCCTTTAGGTTATTTTGGATTTGGGATCAAATCCAAATGGTGTTTGTTCAATTCTCTATCAAGGTGATATGGATTAAGGTCGGCAATGTTGAAGACGTTAAAAACCCCATAGTCCTCGGGCAATTTTAGCCTGTAGGCATTGTTATTGATATTTTGGAGGATTCTGAAAGGTCCTTTCCCTCTTGCAGATAATTTGTTCTTTTTCTTGTTTGGGAACCGTTCTTTGTTGAGGTGCAACCATACCTAGTCTCCTGGCTGAAATTGTTTGGCCGACCTACCTTTGGTCTTTTCTCGCATTCTTCTAGCAGCTTGGTCGATGTACCGAATAACCTTGTCATAGATATGTTGAAAGGATTGTGCTCTGGTTGTTGTGTTAGGGTCCTCTTGTGCGGATATTGGTACAAGGGTGTGGTCGAGAGGTTACTTGGGATTAAATCCATAGACCACCTCTAAGGGAGTCTACTTAGTGGTATTATGTACTGTTCGATTATAGGCGAATTTGACCACTGGCAGGTAAACATCCCAATCAACTAAGTTCTTGCCTACTGTAGCTCAGAGTAGTGGTCCCAAAGTATAATTAACCACTTTTGTTTGGCCGTTAATTTGGGGGTGACATGAGGTACTAGAGAGTAATTTGGTTTTTAACCGACGCCATAGGGTTCTCTAGAAATGGCTTAAGAAGTTTTGATCTTTGTTAGAGACTACACTTTTCGGTACGCCGTGTACTCGTACAATCTCCTGCAAAAAAAGAGAAACAATCGCCGAAGCATAAATAATCTTGGTGCAAGGCACAAAGTGTGCCATCTTACCGAATCGATCTATGACAACTATTACAGAATCTTTGCATTGGGCAGTTTGCAGTAGTTCGAGAATAAAGTTAATGCTCAATTCAGTCCACAACCTCATTGAAATAGGTAGGGGTATTGCTTTCCCTTGCTCGGCTTAGCACTTGGCCTTTTTGCACATGGCACAACTTTTGACAACTCGGTGCACATCTTTCCTCATTCTTAGCTAAAAGAACTAACCATTTATCAGGTCATAGGTCCTCCTTTCCCTAAAATGTCCGGAGAGACCTCCACCGTGGGCTTCCCAGACTAGTAGTTGCCTTAATGAACAAGTTGGTATGCATAATTTTCTATCTCGGAACAAGTAGTCATCATCTACATGATACTCATCCACTATCTTCCCATCTACGCATCGTGAAATTATAGGTCCAAAGTGCGGATTCTTGGAGTACTGTTCTTTGATACTTACAAACCCAAATAGCTTGGTTTATAGTTTTGATAAAAGCGCATGTCTCCTTGAAAGAGCATTTGCAATTACGTTGCTTTTCCCTTGCTTATACTTAATCACAAAATTAAATCCTTTAAGGAATTCAACCCATTTCGCTTGCCGCTTTGACAACTTGGTCTGACTTTAGAGATACCTCAGTAATTCATGGTCAATATATATGACAAACTCTCTCAACAGTAAATAATGTTGCTATACTTGCATTGTTCGGATCAGTGCCAAAAGTTTCTTGTTATACACAGAGTAGTTTAGTTGCAGTCTTCGAAGCTTCTCACTGTGAAAGGCAATTGGTCGGCCTTCCTACATCAGGATAGAACCTATTTTAATGGCCGATGTCACATTCCAACTCAAAAATTTTATCGAAGTTAGGTAGTACTAATATCGGGGCAGAGGTCAATCTTTCTTTATCTTGGTGAAACTCCTCTCTTCTCTTTCTCCCCATCAAAAGTTGGTGTTCTTCTTTGTTAACTCAGTGAGTGGTGCGGTAATGGTGTTGAAATTCATGATAAACCTTTTGTAAAACGGAGCCAGTCCATAGAAACTTCTCACAGTTATAAGTACATGGGTATTTATACTTATAAGTTAGGGTAACTTATCTAAAAAGGAAAAAACAAAAGGGTATTTTTTAAGGAAGTAATGTACAAGATACAAAAAGGTAAAAATGAATGTACAAGAAAAACAATCATTGGTGTTACAGATTCTGCACATGATACTATACACGTGGCGATGCTACATTAGCGAGGTCATTAGAAGATGCGGATAAAATGTACGGATAGATGGACTTGTCCAATCAGGGATGACTTAGTTAGTCCAAACTTTCTCTCGGGTTCTTGGCAAGGAAGATGCTAAGTAATTGGTTAGCTTAATGCTAGAGAGTAATCATCAACTTAACATACTACATAAAAATAAGTAGTCATACGGTACAACATGAAGAGTGACTTGGTAAGGAAGTACACAACCTTGGCAAGGGTTGGTTGAAACAGAAGGATTCGTCGTACTAGCCTCTCTAATCCTTGGGCTCAGCTATGGGTCAGGGGTCCAATAGCCTGATTCCCATCACTCTTAACCAATCAGAGCTCATTTAAGTTCGGTAATGTCAATCGGATGAGTGCTAGGTGTTGCCAAGTGGGCGATCTTCCCGTAGGAGTCAACTACCTGATCATTGCTAGTAAGGGTACGGTCATGGTTAGTTATAGGCTACACTTGCTGCTCTTGAACTGAGGGATTGGGTTATGGTTCCCTATTGTTTTGCTGTTGCTACTGCTAGTTGTTCTAGCCATCATAGGTGTCTAAGGCTTCAAGTAACCTAGTGTACTTGCTTTACCTCTCTACTTCATCAAGTTTGGCTTAAAGCTCCCTATTGTGAATTGCAAATTCTTCGAGCATCTTCTCTAATGTTCCAGTTGGTGCTATTTAAGGGTTTGCTTAATTGGAGACTGGTTATTTAGGTCTACAACATGAGATATGGTGAATTAGGCTAGGCCATAGGCTTAGGCAGATCAACATGAGCCTGAGGAACCTAAGTCTAAAATATCATATCAACAGGTACTTTCTTGTAAATGAACAATTCTTACTCAACTAGCAAGTGCAATGGATCTTACATAATAGATAACACAATCCCATATAAGGGACAAAAAATATATACACATAAAAAATCACTTATTCGAATACTAGCTCGATTGCCTACAGTCTTTACACTAAATAGATATGTAGAAAAACTTGTAATAATAGAAATGTAATATTGAAGGATGGTCGATGGAGGAAATAGTATGAAAGCTCCAACCACAAATTACGAGCAAGGTGTTGTAGATAACCTCTCTTTTGGGGTTTCTTGTTAGCTTCCAAAGGCATATAGTAACAACTCATAATTTATCATCCTTCTTTATTTCAACTAAGGCAAGCAATTAGGGATTGAACCTGTTAATCTGGATACAATATGACACAATTATAAATGAATTTGTGTAAGAAAGGTTTGATATGATTAATGAATGGTCAAATCCCTTTAGACCCATTTATAAATGGATTCCTATTTAGGTCTAACACCCAAACTCGTTTGATAATTCACTCAATAAATAGGTCTTTTGAACGTGTTTGCATCTAATTTGTGAAAACATTTAAAATTGAGAATTCTAATACTTATGGTTGAATGTTATTCTTTACTCTCTACTTACTTTAATCTCTTCTTAATGCATGCTATCAAACCCTCTCTCTTCTACTATCCTATACCATTAATTGCTACATTATTTTTATTATCCATGTCCAATAAAAGTAACACACTTAATATTTTGTTTCTTTCTATACTAGGATTTCTAATATTTTAATAGCAATTTCAAGTTTACTTTTATACATAAAATTATTTACAAGGCTTAGATTATTTAAATATATAATTTCTTAGTGAGACAACTTAAATATAGTTAATAAAAGCAAGATCAAGTGTATGAATTAGTTTCGTTTATGTAAGTTACAATATATTGACATCAACATGACTAAATAATCATTATAATAAATCTTTGTTTTATAATTCACATATTACTCAAAATTTATGGTTAAATTCGCAAATTATTATATTTTCATTGTTTTTTTCCTTACAATTAGCTTACACAATATAAAGTCGCTTTCATAGTAGGTACATTTCTTTATAGTGGTTTACCTCTCACTTGTTTTTGGTTTAAAGATGAAAGTCAGAATGATGGTTGCTTATATTCATCAAGTTTTACAGTAGTAGCTTGTAATCAACGAATAAGAAGATGAATTTGATAAATCGATGTTTGAAACTTTTTTTTTTTTTTATTACAGTAAGCATGTTGCAACTTGTAAGAAAAGCTTTTGAGGGGTGAGCAAATCTATTGCTTAATAGGTTCATACCTCATAATACTACTGTTTAGGTATGTTATCAATCACCCATTAGCAAAAATGAAATACATAAACAATATGATTGTACAGATGATGAATGCAAATAGTACTTCCATAGAAGTCTAGAACCATGAAAGATATAAAATCATGTTGTCTAGACATCGATTGAACCACTAAACTTGACCAGACAAGGCACTTTTCCTTTTCGCATGAGGCTGTCTATAAGTGAGCACTACTTAAGGCTTAATCCAGTCTTAACTGTCACGCCCCGAAGCGGCAGAGTCGTAACAGCCCCGCCGTGTAAACCACCCTAAGATAGAAGTTGGCCTTACAACCGCTATCCTAGACCTGATCTACACAAGGCGTCCACAACTAACCCGCTTTGAAGTAGACAATTTGTAATTTAAATAAATCATTTATCTAAGAAAGTGAGGAAATATATATATGCTATAATTCAGCTATTGTAATTAAGGTTTACAATATTTCTCCGTAATATATTTCCTAGTTGTTACATTATTCAAAATGAAAAGTAATTCTAAAATAAAAACTTAAACCTTAAAATATGTGTTTATTCTTCACATGTTTTTCCTCACTCCCCAGGATCCAGCAGTTGCTAGCTTCAGAGTAATTGGTTGCCGCTTCTTAGCCAGCACCTGCACGATGTCTATAGGGATGTGAGCAACCACAGCTCAGTAAGTAGGGACGGAGGACTTAAAACTATACCATACACACAATAAGGTTTTCAATCACTTATTAAATGCAATGCATGTGCAAGCAAATGCCATCGCACGACGTTGTCCGGCCCGTCGTGAGATTAGAGAAATTGCGCCCGCTCTAATCCGGGTTGAGGAGTTACCGTTAATGCAACAGCTCACGACCAAACCCAGGCTTGTGTAATGGAGACCTTGTTCCTCCCGCGACTACCTTCGAACCACTGTCTTCATCCCCGCCGCGACCTCCTCTCCTGTCACTTAGTTCGACTGAGGATGAAGAAGGGACCATTTTGCAATCCTGCGTTATCCCTTCCGAAGGGGTCGGTATTTGGCCAGAGAGTCCTAAATCCCCTAACGGGTTGCCATGCATGTTTGATTATGATTACTGGTCGTACATTTGATTAAGTCCAATTTAGAGTGATCAATCATTACATACAATTCATACAATATGTGCTAAAGCAGCAAACAGAATCATAGCATCACCCATAATCAAGCACATGCACGCATTCAACTATCTAACAAGCACAACCAAGCATAATCTTAAGCCTCCAAAATACAGCATCGTATTAATCCCAACTTACCTCGACTCCTCGCTCGCTCACTCGAGGTCCGATTTGCTCAAGCCATCGCCGGTTATCCCTATAACACGAACGTGGTTTCAGCTTTTCATATAATTGTTATAGGTTCGTTTTATCCTATAATACTTCTTGTTAGGTTTTGTTTAAGGTTTAATATGCCCAATTATCTAGGTATTAAGTCTTTTACAATTATTCTAGGTTTGGGGTTAGGTTCAGGTTCGGGTTCGGTTTTCGCATCGATTTCTAAACCAGGTTTTTAATTCGATTTTTAAGTAGCGTTTTATATTCCAACCCTAGAAATTAGTTTCAACCCATAATGTGAAATTAATCACACTATTTCCCGATAACCTAAATACCATCATTACCCTTTGTCAGTGTTTATTTTACTCGGTACACTTAAATCCATATCAGTGTACCGAATTCACTCCTAATGTGACAAATTTTTACACTTTTCATATAATTCCATAAATTCAAGTTTCCTATCAGATTTATTGTGCATTTTTATTATTCTCAAAATATCAATTTTTATTATAATATTTTCTATTTATTATATTTTCAATAATTACACATTATGCATTATTGCATATTATGCACATAATGCATTTCTAATATTTCTATTACCCTAATTACCATCTCTAAACACCAATTATTATTTCAAAATATCTAAATCCATCCTAAATCAGATTTTACTCCAAATTTCCCTAATTTACAAAATTAACTATTTTTTTCCTATTACTCATTTATTACATAATTAACCTAATAATTACATCTAACACCCTAAATGCTATAAGTATCATAATCCATCAGATCTTAACACCCTAAAACATCTACTTATTCACTAAGTCAGAAATTAATAATTTAATTACTTAATTAATCCTAAATTACCCATTTTATGCCTCATTTTAGGACCTAAAAATTATCTAAAAATTTCGAAAATTAATTTTTGAAAAAGGGCTTCATAGCACTGTTCTATATCATCTGAGTAATCTACACAAAAATTTTGGGCTTGAAACTACACTCCTAAGGTCATTTATTTCTAAATCGAAATGTGCTCGGTTTTGCACGATTTCTTAGGGGCCATATATTACGGGATATAATTTCATCAAAATAATATTTTTCCTACAAACTACATACAGAAATATCTCAGAATAACAAAATTCATAATTTTCTAATTATATTTACTATTTTTACAAAAATTCACAAGATTCGGGCTGGAAATCGAACTCACCGATTTGGGTGGCTCTGGCCACCGCGGGCCGCCGTGGCCTTGTCGGACGGCCTGGGCGCTGCCACCACCGTGTGGTGGTGGTGGCCGTCAACTTCCAGCTCCTCGTCTGGTGTGGGTTCCTTTTAAAACCCTTAACTGCACAGTTTTTCTTATTTTTTTTTATTTTCTGGATTTTCTCTCGAATTTTCAACTCTCTCTAATTTTCTCTGATTTGTATCTATCCAAATGTGCTCTGTAATTTTTCCTACTATTTATAGGGCTTTGTGGAATTTATTGTGCATTAAATGGGATAAGACAATTGCCTTATCCCTTGATTTTTGGCTTTAATGTTGGCTTATTCTAATTGACCGAATTTTTTCTTATTTTTCCCAACTGCCACGACCCAATTCTGGATGATTCATGATTTTTCCTGATTTTTCTTGATTTTTCTTTAATTAATTATGAATTTTCTTTAAGCATTTAGTATTATTTTAACATATTTCGCGTATTTTAAGTAATTACGCGTATTTTTATCTACACGTAAATACATGTAGGGTACACGTGAACATTCCTAATTATTATTTTGGTCATTCTAAAATTTTTAGTATACATATAATCTATCTCTAGTAATTTATTAGTTATTATATGACACTTTTCGCCTTTTCGGTAATTAGCAATTATTATGCTTAAAATTTGAAAATTTTATAGTCTCTTATTTTATTGCTTATTTTCTTAAATTTAAGTTTACGGGGTCATTTTTACTAATATTCTTCTCAATAGTTTATAATTTGAGTTTGATCGGATCTTTTAGCCGATCGCCCTAAACCTTGGGTTCTAAGTTCAATCTTACAGTTACTTGGCTGAACTTTGGGGCTTACATCAACACTTGGTGATACCGTATTGTGGGGAAATACACCAATTTTCAAACGTTTCGTAATTGAGCATTGCTTTAGAATTGATCATGGAATCACTTGAAAGCTTTATTGCTTTGAAATAGCTTACAAAATTTTTTTACATTTTCAAAATTTAGAAGTTGAGTGACAACATCCCAATACATACTCATATACACAAGACATAAAATTTTCAATTGGTGGTCCATGATAGTTTATATTAGGTTTTAAGTAAATATTTGTGAAACATTTTTACAATACTTAAGCACTGCCTTCGATGTTCTTAGCACCTCATGGGCATTATACTAATATGTTTGATTATTCTAATAAAAAAAATTAGATTTACAAAATATTAAGATATATTCTTTGATGACACACACAAGACACAATCATTCAGTTAAACTATCAATAACATTTAATAGAGCATTAAGCACATATTAAGTAGCAAGTACATAATAGATCATTAGAATTCTCTTACTTAGTTGTAGTTCGCAATTTATCAAGGTAGCTTTTGAAGATATCGATTGACTCGAAAGGATCCCTTGAGCTTAAGACTATACCTATGAAATAAAAGTGGGAACTAAACTTAGACGTGAGTAAACTAAACTATTCACCTTCCTTAATTTATCGAAAGTATTGGATTTACATTGTTAGTTTAATATTTTTCCTTTGCATTATCTTTCATGTTAGAAGTAATTATGTACTGTAGAGAATTTTAGATAAGAGGACTAATGCATGGTTTCAAGTTCAAACAAAGAACAAATCTTTTAAGTGGATCAAATGGAGGAGAAACACTATGAAAGTGGTGCAAATGGAGGATGGAGTTAAATGTGGTAGTATTAATCTAGGATGACGTTATGTTCAAATAAGGAATATATTACAATAGATGATGAAAATTTTATGCATTTAACTCATCTCATCACTAGGATTTAACTGTATTATATTAAGACCATAAAGTTGTCCTATATTTACACCATTTTATACAACATTCATTTTTATTCAAACCTTTAAGAATTTTATCTTGAATTTGAACCATTAGAAATCTTCAGGCTTTAATTAAATTTGATTCTAAATGTTTCATCCTTTAGTACATAATTTTTCTTTTTTTTTTTTTCTCGTTGATTATAATGAGAGAGGGAGGATTTGAACTTGGTTCAACCTATAAGAAGACCAATGTCCATATCATTATACTATAAAGCCATCGGCACAATTTTTTCTCTTAAGAATTAGAACTTGCTATGTTACATTCTTGATACCAGTTTACATTATCTTCTCATAATTTTCTCCTTATGTAATTACTTGATGCATGAGCATATTTAAAGTTTCTTTATTAAGTATTTAACACATAAAGTTGTGAAGATTTTCATGGATAGATTTTATTATATCTACTAAAATCTCACTTTATTTGAGCACTAGATATATGATAATGGTTTAATTACATCATCATATATGAAATGTACTAAAATTGTTTTCTTTTTTTTTTATAAAGTTTCACATTCCTAAAATTCTAAATATTTATTTGATTAATATATTTGCAAGATGAACATATGTTTTAGAATGTAGCTTCTTTAAAAACAAAAAGTAAAATAAAATAAAAATCATAGTTCTAAGACTAACTTTGATATTTTAATATCAAGTCTTTATATATTGAATTGAAAAGCAATTTGAGCTTATCCAATGTTATTTTCAAAGGAAATGATCATGAGTTATTTATGTCTTCGATAGTGTGATGGTTGATTATGATGTTGGTTGAAATATGATTGTTGCAAATGTTTAACAAACTTCTACATTTTGTTATTGTTAAGCTTGTTATATATTGCTTAATCACAGTGACAAGCATAGTATGAGATATTGCACTATTTAATGCCCCTAACTAAAACGTAGTAGATGGAAACATTTGCCATATCCAACTTTACCATTTGTAGATTAAGTGATGTGGGAATCACACATTCAATGAAGCCAACGGTCCTAACCTATTGTTCAATGAAACCAATGGTCCTACCCTATTATTTTTAGTGTAGGTATCTTAGGTGTCCAGCTGGGGTTATCATGCATGCATGCCTCTTGGGGCATTTAGGTTGGGATATGATGTTAAAAGAAAGTACTAAATGTATTGTTGAATTGTTTAAATAAGGATGTCACTTGAAAGAAGTCAAAACTGTTGTAGTCTAGTGATGTTATTATTGGTCTTCTATTGGGATAGATTAAGATTCAAATTTCATTCTTTTCCATAGTTGGCCAAAAAAAAAAAAAAAGAAAACAGAGAAAGTATTTAAGGGCATTCTAAGGTATTTGGCTAAGGACGTTACTTATTGGACGACCTAAATATTGGTGGTGGTGATATAATTCTAAACCTATGTTAAGAAGGGATTATATTCTTAATTTCTTATTAGTTATCGAAAGATTGCATGTAATGCTGCATTACGCATGGTTGTCTAAGCATAATATATGGATGATAACTTACCTAACCTTGTGAGTATGTATTTGTAGTAGCTTCGAGAGACATTCCTTTGGGTATTTGCTCACACCACTATAGGATTACTTATATTACAAGTCCATTATACTAAAAGATTGTCGTGAGACTTCCCTCGATAATGAGTTCTTTGACTATGTATTAGGCTTGGGATGAGAAGACATGTGGAGATTATAGTTGGCGACATGGGAATATTTCATTTCCCTCCTTCGAATATCCTTGAAACCCTTGAGAATTCGTTATGCATTTAAGAGTTGAGTTATGAGGTTTAAGTATCTTTTAGTTTCAAGTATCTTTGTCATAGCTGTAGTTAAACATTTCTTAACTAGTCAATGGGATGATTTAGGATACCCCGAAGTGAAATTCTCTCTTCCTAAGAGTACTTAAAGCGGTTGTTATAATTAAAGTACCCCATGAGCCATGACAAAGTGGTTGCTAGTGAAGCCTAAATTTCATTTGGCTTGAATGTAGAGGCAATAGTGTCTTGTTGTCCCATGGTTTCCAATAGGCAAGAGATGAAAGGTTGATACAATATAGAAATTGAGTTAGATGCTTTGAATGTCTTAAGTAAATGCAATCTCCAGAGAAACAAATATTGTTATAGCTTGGGCAGTTTTTAATACGAGGATGAAGATGTATTCCTTGAATAAACAGTAATGCTTCCGTTCTCTCTTCCTAACCTACTTTATATTGATTTTGCTCCTTTTTCTTCGTTAGCTAAGTTTCTTTGCTTTGTAACCAAACTAATTATGAACGGATCAAGACATCACCATTCGTTCGGACCACAAAAATAAATTGACTCCGATCGTACCACAGTTATTCTTTTTTCTTTTCTTTTCTTTTTTTCCGTTCTTACTTATTTTTCATAAGCTCTTCACGAAAGAAATTAATGAACAAAATGTAAGATGTGAAAGGAAATATTTTACAATGATTGTTGAATATGGAAGAGAAAAGGTTTATTACTATGTAAGGTTTAGTTTTAAAGTTGGCTCTATATCCCAATCAATATTTTTCTATCTAACTAATTACATCTGCCACTTATGATAAATTTTATATCGCTATATGTGGTCGGTCGGAGCACAAGCATAAGAGTGGTGATCAACAAACCAAAAAAAAAAAAAAATTGCTCGAATAAATCGATTAGATAGAAAGAGCTTAACAAAGTTAAAACATCAAACAGAGATGGTAAAATTTTCAATAAGAAAATTTACAATATATCTATATCTTCACGACCCCTAATATCGCATAGTAGGCAACCAACACCGGCAGTGATATCAGAGTACCAAATACGACCCTGCAAAGTGTAGGGAACATAAACATGAAATTAGTTACTTCCATGATATTTCTGTTCAGAATATATTCCATCGAGTCAAGCTCTTTGCAAAGTCAGTGTGTGCGTGTTTTCTTAAAAAAAAAAAAGGAAAAAAAAATCGAATAGTATCATATTTCTACCAAGAACTTGTACTATAATCATTTATATATTTGGACACGTATTTTATCGATTTATTTAATATATAAAATATTGGAGTCGGTTTATAGAAAAACATGATCAAACATGACCTTTTATGGATCATGTTTTCTTATATGTTAAAATATTAATAGAAGATATATCTATATTTATATATAGCCGCCAAACCTATATATAATTTTCTTTCCTTCATAAAAAGGATATTATCTCTTAAAGTAAATTACAACTATAACTTATGTTGAGAAGAACTTAAGCTGGTATGGTTTGTTTTTTATAACAGTAAATCACAAATTCAAAAAAGAATCTACAACCTAACACGCCAAACATAATATTATAGAGATATTTAATTTTTATAAGGGAGAATAATCAGACTCACGCAGTGCTTAGAACATTTGCATGTAAACCATATTCTTTCGCAAAGACGAAAGTGGCAATAGCTTGGGGCAACGCTGCCTGCAAAAGTAGCATTCGTTAATATATATGTAGATTGTGATTCATATTCTCTGGCCCAAAAAGGATTCTAAATTCGTCTTTTAATTCCGAATGCGACTTTGCTTTTATTATATTATTTGCTCGCTTGAAATTTTCGTACGAGTCCTAATGGAATTTATGATATAATAATAGCCGGTAGACAAGTTTTGATTATTTGCACAACAAACTATAAATTTATTATTACAGCTGTCTAAGAGGGGGAAATCGAGCTTAAATTACCAGTTAAAAAGATTAGCATTTGTGATTTTAGATTACAAACAGTCTTGACATATATAATAAATAGTATTATCTTTGACCTCTAAAAATAATATAACCAGATAAAAATTGATCACTAAAGCCTATACCACTTTTTGCGCAAATTAACAATAATAAAAAAAAAAAAGAAAAAGAAAAAGAAAAGGAACACTTGCTCCCACTCATTTTGTCCTATTTTCCTGTTCCTAATAAGTTGTGTCACTGTATGGTTTGTGGAATTTCCTCTAGCTAGCAATCTATATGTGTATTATTTTATGTTTTCTTTCCCCCCTTTTTTTTTCTTCTACTTTATAATCTCGGTAGGATAGAGAGATTCCAATATGATCCATCAATTTTCATATTATAGTACTATCTTTCTCCTCAACTACTCAAATTAGTTTCAATTTTATGAAATGGAAGAACCACACTTTCTCTTATTACCTTTAGTCGGCCAACTTTACATTTTATAGAGAATTTGGAGGGAAAATGAGATCCTTTCCATCCTATTAATAGTCATACCATACGGGCTATATGATTTGTTAGGATCTCCCTAATTTTACTTGCACAGCATAGAACTTGAAGAAGCTTCTATATGAAAATTTCTAAATTAGTTACGTTGGATCATGTTGAATGAATCTGTGATCATCATGCACCATGGTTAAGTACCTGAATAATGGTAATACGGAAAACATCTCCGTGCAACCCGATAGCTAAAGCCCCCAAAGCTGTTGCCGTTGGTGCAAAAACGAACCTTAGTACCATTGCTAAGGCGGTCGGCCCTGTGCCGCAAGCAATTACTTTCCTTTGCATTGCTATGAATATACCTGCGAATTTCATACATAAATGTATCGATCATAACATGATTGATGTAACTCGATTTATATATATCGTTAGACTATAAAAAAAAAAATAAAAAAAAATTAAGTAATAGATATAAAAACTCACAAAATCTATCTATAGTCTTACTTACCGATATTAAACATGGCAGTTCCTGTTCCAGCTTTAGCCAGTATATCGATCGATCCTTCCATAATACCCGGCATCGTAAAATTAAACCTGCGCCAAAAGATTATTCATGAAAAGCAAGTTAAAAATTAAATCATTAATTTAGACATAAAAAAAATTAGGTTACTGCGGGAGTTCTTTGTTCTAATAAAAACCTTTGTGCTAGTACTGCCCAAATTACACCAATCACACAAGAAAACACGTTAGGATTGAAAGCCAGCTTTGCTCCAACAATCCTCGTTATCGACAACAAACTTGGTCTACTAACGTCAGTATTTTCCGTGGTCGCTAACCCATTATCTGTTGTCTCGATATCTTTCTCTACATGTTGAGATGGGGAAGTAGTACCTAACTCTACAGTGCTTGAGGCAATTTGTTTTGAAGTATCTTGAGGTAGAGCTCGATTCATCTTAAGTTTCCAAAATTCCAGGAATAGTATTAAAATTGGAGACCATACGGTGGTTTGAACTACACACAATTGAATAATAAGGTCCACACCTATTTGGCCGTACATCGATTGTAGTACTGGCAATCCCACAATAAGAAGATTCGAGAAAGTGCACAAGGCTAATGATGTAATCGACCAGCTATAATTAGTTTCTTTGGATATGAATTTGGTCCAGAAAGCAATTGCTAACACGGCTATTAGTTTCGAAATAGCATCCGTCGCCAAGACCAAATAGTTCATTTTTAGTATATTGGCTTGTGCTGCAGTGAATTGGAAGCTTAATAAGGGGAGAATGAAATAGCACACGAGACGGTTTATGCCATCGCATTGTTCCGCCGTGAAGATGCGCCACCACTTGACGGAGCCATATCCTAGCGTGAGTGAAACGTAAAGAGGCACCATGGCCGCCACCACCTTGTACAAGTCTTCCCATTGAATCATTGTTGTATATGATTTCTCGCTAGATGATATAATACTAGAGTAAACTGGAGGTTCTAGATATATCTCTTAATGAGACAATTTGGTCTTGCGTTTATATATATATATATATATATATATATATATATATTTGTGAGTCTTGGACTCTCTATATCGTGCTATGGAAGATATACTATTACTTTCTTATATGAAGTGTTTAAATAGAGTGTTTAGAGCATGTGAAAAAGAAGCAAAATTGGAAACAAACATCCAAAACTCTTAGTGAGGTTTGAAAAGGCATCACAAACTACCTTTTTATAATTTTTTTTTATTTTTTATGTATACTAAATCCTCAAAATTCTCGCTATATATTATAATTCTTTTTAGGGTCAATTTAGAAATATGTGCATATATTCCAAAGTTATTGAAAGCTAATTTAGAAAGTTTAGAAATCTATTCGCATTCCATTAGTAGTGAATTTACGGGTACGTATGTAATACTAAAAAAATTTATAGAATCTATTATAACTATGACCGAACATATTGAAGCAATTGATGATACTGACAACAGAAAAGAACATCCGATTGGTTTTTGCTCAGTAATTTAGTGATCAGATTAAGATATTCTATATATGCGCATAACTTTGAATTTAGAACCGATTCTCAATCGTTCTTCGTGCTGTCCAACATCTCTTCCACTTGCTTTTCCATTTGTTTATCCTTTTTTGACATTGTCATTTCGTCTGTTGTTGTCCCTTCAGCAAAAGTGATTTTGTTCTATATGTATGGAAATAAGAGGTCTTAGCAAAGCATCAAGGTGGTAATGCGTGGGGACGTCATGGATTTAGGATGGAAATTAGAAGAAGAAAGTTTGCAACTCCAAGATACTCACTGCTACTGCTTGAAGCAGTAAAAAAAGGTGCAGATGAGTTTATTATTAATTTGCTTGGTGGGTTGTCAAGTCCACTCTCACTTGGAGGTGGATAGCCCAAAGGCGACAGCGGAATTCTTCATCTTTCACTCGCTATCAACTGTGTGCACTGTACCCACTTATACTAGATGGTAATAGATTCAATCAATAGATTTCCTCTGCTCAATAGATCAAGGTTGAGTGGAAGATTTGAGAAGCGCTTCATATCCCCTGCAAGGGCTTTAGGGTATGAAAGCTTGGTCGCACTTGTTCAGTGGAAAAGATTACATGAAAAGGAAAAAAAAAAAAAGAAAAGGAAAACCCTTGAGGCATATATAAGAGCTTTTGAGGATGTCCAATGGGGAAAGTTGATGCTTATAATTTAATAATATAAATAGTAATTAGCAATTAATACACTTGCCACACATGTATAGACAATAATATCAAAACTATCTATATTTAAATATAGATTACTTGCACTACCCAATCACAATATAATATGTTATGGAGAAAAACAAAAATCATTCGCATAAAACCTTACTAAAAAGATCATACAAATTAGCTAGTAGCATTTGTATATAAGGTGGGGTCACACTCAATTTTAACCATAAAATTATCCCGTTATTAAAATATCTCTGAAATTGTTATCATTGTCTTAAATTGAATTTCCACCAAAACCATTAGATAAGCAAGCTATATAATAATATAGTTTAACAATAATAGTAGTATATTTTTAACATTAAATGAGATAGGAAGGAAAAAGAAAATGAAAGAATTGCTAACATAACATAATATTTGAAATTTAGCTTTTAATAGGAAGAGATGTTGTTAGGTCATCTTTATCTCGAGGACCTTCATAGTTTCTTAAGATGACACATCAATCATTTAAAAATTATTCTTTCTAAAAGTTTCTTCACTTTATTTATAAGTTTCTTAAAGGAAGTTTCTTAGCATAATAAATGCAATCAAGGACATTTGCTTTTTTTAATGATCTAACTTAATACACTATGAACTTTCATGAGAAGATTCTTAGCTTAGATTATTATGTTATAAACCCAGATAAAGATGCCTTTAATGGACATTGATAAAATATTTTATGGCAAAAGTTGCTAGAAATGTGGATTTATGTTTTCTCATATTGTACCATCTTAATTGGGGTTCATCTGACTAGTCTAGTCTAAAGAACTCATTGAAGAACCCCCTACCAATAAAATGGGTCTTTGTTTAAGAAGAAAGCACCTTGATGTAACAACTTTCTTTCTTTCTTCTTCTTGTTCTTTCCTTTTTGTTTATCTAGTTGCTCTTATCCTTGCGGTTCTCGATTGTGGCTCCATTGCTGCTAAACTGAAAAGTTAATCAGTGGTTTCATCATAATCTTCTTCATATTTTTAAGAGAACGCTTTAGCTACTACTCTCACTTTAAACTTATTAATACTTCCATAAGCCTCTCTTTCGATTCGATAAACCCATTTACAAGAAATGGTTTTAAATTTCTCGAGTTTTAGAACCAAATATTGAGTCTCATTCTTCATAAGAGTACTCATCTCTTCGTTTATGCCAACTTCCTACTCTTTGATGCCCTTAGCCTTATCATGAGATGAAGGCTCTTCCTTATTTAATTTGGTTAACAAAGAAACAATGATAAAGGGTAATAGAACTTTCATCCTTATAGTGAGCCAGTTTAAGAATTGATCTCCTTAGTTATTGGTGAGCCACTAGTTCACTATCCTGCTCTTCAAGATCTTCTTCATTAAGATTGGAACTCCCTCTTTTAGCTTACATCTCCTTTGAAAAATCTTTTCACAATTATGTGACATGCGAACATTTATCATCTCAATTTTAGAAAAATATGAACCTCCTCCCACAACCAAAAATTTGTTATGCTAGTAATAAGAAGTTTTGTAAAAGAACGACATCACATGAAGTAACACAATTTGTGTATGTTGGGATCCATACAATTTTAACCTTTCCTTTGCTCATTTTAGCCAATAAAGATGCATTTTTTAAGTTTTGGTTCTAGCTTACTCCTTTGAAATTTTGGTACATGAA
Organism: Lumnitzera littorea; assembly: GCA_024138015.1. Classification (NCBI taxonomy): domain Eukaryota; kingdom Viridiplantae; phylum Streptophyta; class Magnoliopsida; order Myrtales; family Combretaceae; genus Lumnitzera; species Lumnitzera littorea. The sequence goes on along the minus strand of JAMXBB010000001.1, from coordinate 153,225,846 downwards.
CATAGCAAATGAATTGAAAAATCCTAAGATGCATTATCCTTGGCTTCTCTTCATAAAGTAGCTTAAAGGGGGCTATTATATTATTTGAGTTAAGTGGCATTTGACTAATGGCATAACTAGTGCATTTCATACCCTCTTCCTATAAGGGCTTGCGTAGAATCTTATCATGTAACTAATTATTACATGTCTTGGTGAGATGCCTAATTTTCCTCTTTGCCACTCCATCCTGTTGTGGTGTCTCTAGAAATGACAATTCTCTTTTTATGCCATGTTGCCAGCAAAAAGGGAAAAACTCATCTTGATGTAAATTTGCTACCATTGTCTATTCTTAAAACTTTGATCTTCATACCTTGTTCACCTTCCACAATCATCTTAACTTCCTAAAACTTCAAGAACACCTCCTACATATTTTTAATAAAATATAACCAAGTAAACCGAGTAAAATAATTGATAAACATATAATTAAACCTTGAATAGGTGGCCGGGCTCATCAAATCAATATTTCACCCATTCTAAGGGGGCCTTGTATTATGAGATAGATGGGTCAAATGGGAGTTTATGAGATTTCTTATATTGATAACCTTCGTGAACTTTGCCTTTATCAAAGTCCATTAACTTATGAAAGCCTTGAACTAGATCTTTTTGCACCATAAGTTTCAACTTCGATATTTATATGCCTAAGTCTTGCATGCTACAAAGTAGTGTCATTGTTGCTCATTCTTGTCAAGTAAGAGTCTGAGGTTAATAAAACATATAAATCATTATATATATATATTGGTGTGAATCATATTCGCTTTTAACTCCTTTCTATTTAAAAGAAACTTTAGATCTCTTAGACCACATGAAGTATAATTACCTTAGCCAACAACATTCACCACGGAAAGAAGATTCTTCAATCCCCTAAGAACATAGTATGTGTTATCAAAGGTGATTTGATCACGATTGTTCTTGTTGATGACAAAAGTGCTTTCTTTCTCAACATGATGAGCAGAATTATCTATAGTGACAATGCATTCTTTTCCATTATGTTGACAAAATCTAGAAAACTGCTTTTCGTCTGTAATAAATAATGACTACCGCTAGAATGTATAATCTACTCTTGTTAAGGCTATTGGATGTTAGTGCACAAGTTGAATTTGCCTCACTAAGAAAGTATTTTTCCCATTCTTCATCTTTACTTGAACATTTCAATTTAGCTACATTGCTTTCCTTTAGCTTAATAAGGCAATCTCTCTTGAAATAGCTAAGTTCCATGATGGTTAACACTCAAGATTTTCCTATTTGCCTTAAAGTTAATGTAAGCTTGGTCTTTGTTTTTTGTATTCTCCTTCTTGGCTTTCCCTTTGAAATGCTATTACTTTCGAGCTACAAAATCACTTCTGAAACCATCTTGCATTTCAAACCCAAACATTTGCATTGCTAAAGAATCTTATGAAGAAAGGAGATTCCTAAACTCCTCTAAGGATGGTTATTGGACCTACCCTTGGATTGATGTCACAAACGACACATATTTAGAGCCCAAACCTTAAATAATACACCCCTTTACTTGTGCATTAGCAATTGGCTACTCTATATTACGAAGATTAATCTTTGAGTATAAATTCTCTACCTTAAAAAAAAAATTGGGAAAGAAAAGACTTCCTTCACTTTACATTTGCTAACTTGTTTTTAAGTAATTGCAAATGAGCGTTATTTCTTTAGAGTGAACTCTACCTTATCATTTTTTTGCTTCCACTTCTTGAGCACATCTACATTTTATGATGTGTCCTCTTGAGCGATGGTATTATTACCACCAATCACATCTCATAAAGCCTCACTCATGGGATAAGACTCCATGCATAGCTTCTAGATTTGATAATTGGATTGGTTAGGTAACTCCAGACCAAGTCTAATTACATGACTTTTGTTATCCATATTCGATGTATTTCAAGTCCCTTGCTCTTATGATCTAGGCAAACACCAAGACAATAATAAAAGGTTAGTTTTAATACTATGTAAAAAAATTATAGTGCACAAACACAAGCCTAAGATTGTATACCAATAATAGAATTATAAAATTTTTGAATTTATCACAAGGACTTATGTATATGAAAACTTTTAACTTCGAAAGACACATACAACTAACACCTAGCTACACCTTGCTACATATAACCAATGATTAATATGGAACAATTTAGACACTTCTTGGTGAACTAAAAGACTAACTCTTTATTTAGATAAATTAAGAGACACCTTCTAGAACTTTACACAATTAAATTGACATTGCTAATAACTAAAAGAAAAATACTTTATTAACTCAATAGTATCCATAATATATTTCAATTTTTTAATGATTATCGTAATTATACTTATGATACTAAAATCTAGTTTATACCTGTAGAAACTTACTCTTTTACATTCTTTCTCTAAAACCTCTAGCGATTTTTGGTCAAAACACAAATTTGATAAGCTTATGTAGTGCAACAATAACCCAAAAATTTACCTAGGAATCTTACCAATAAAATAAATAGATCCTCAAGGAAGAGACTTTTTTGAAAATTAGAGAACCAATTTAAGGTTCTCTTAAAAAGAACACTTATATGAGAGTAGTCAAGAGCTAACTTTTTTATAAGCCTGACTTATTAGTTATACATACCTAACATAATTTATTATTGTGATTAATAGTTTTAAAGTGATTCCTTTTGTTTATGTTTATTAATGTTGTTAAAGCTCCATTAAAAGGTTCAACCTAGAATGAGAAGTGGTCAAGAGTTAAGATAGTTAAATTGGGATCAAGCTAGATCAAACCCTGAGATAATAAAAATGTATCAATGTATCTTATATTTACAAATTAATAATTTTATCCATATTATTGAGATTTCAAAGTTAAAGGACATTTTACTATCTATTTTTTTTTTTGTTTAGATTTACATTTATTTTCTTAGCAAATTGGTTCATTCTTTAAGAAAAAAAACAAAAGAAAATAAGACATTCCATCTCATAAAACCCAATTAAGTTCTCTAAGAACCAAGTTGAAACTGACAAGTCAAGCAAGTCAAACTGATGTCACTACTAATGGGGTCAAAAAGATGATCCGAATAAGTGTTATAGTCAATTCAAATCGAACCAATGTTGGACTAGGTGAATTAACCTAGTTCTAACAATACTAATGTTTGTAGTTGTGACTTGTGAAGATATAAGCAAGGTGGTTAATGGTAGATAAACAATAATTGTGGATATCAAGAATATTAGAATGACATTAGACTACAAAATTTGTTTCAAAATTTAATTTAGTTCATATTGATCCTTGTTTGAAGGAAAGGACTCCAAAAGCTGAAATATTTAAAAAGAATGGGGTTAAGATGTGTTATTATGGGTGTAAAATTTTTTACGTCTTAAAATTACAAGGAAGGATATGATAGTATCACATTGTTACGACAACATTCGTCTTGTTTGCTTGATCGTATAAGAAACTAGATATGATAAATCGAATACTAAGCCATTTGTTGGGTATGGACAAAGCTGATCGAAAATATTTGGTTAGATGCTGGAATGGTGCAATTCACTGCAGAGGGTGTAAATAAATAATGCCGTATAACTAACAATATAATATGTGACGGTAAACTGTACCATATTATATGTATGATATAACCCTGTATGATGGATTATAGATAGCACATTATAAAACAAATGGTATAACAACACTTATATTATAAAAATATATGACATATAAAATATATATGATATGTTGTTTTATGTTGACATATAATATATTGTATAATATATAAAGAAAGACTGTGTGCACAGGTACACTCCTGTCTTTCCAAACTTATATTTTTAAGAATTGGGATTACCAAAGAATTATAATTCAGCAAAATAAATGTGATAATAAGTATTGAATAAGGAGTAAGAGGTGAATGAACTTGTCATTCCTCTTAAGCAAATGGAAAGTAAGTTTTTAACTTGTGATTGGGTTTAAACTAAACTCCAAAGAATTATAACATCATTTCTAACTTTCTTTCAATGCCATAGAATTCCACAATGGAATTTGTTCAAACCATTACTTCCATCTATTGCTTCATATATGATGCATAAAAAAGAACAGAAAAGGATCGTGCATAGCAAAGTCAATATAAAATTCTACAGTCTTGTTCTTATTTTTGACGTGATCGATTCTACTATTCATTCTATCATTTATTTACATTATTTTAAGTCTCAACCATTAAATTTAAAATTCGTTCAATGGTTAAAATTTAAATAAATACAAATTACTCATCTCTTAAAAAATAAGGATAGAATTATAAAAAAATCTATATAAATAGTTTTTCTAACCATTCACTATTGTAATCCAACATTGAGTCTTCTCAACCAAATCGAATGTAGAATCATGTGAAACACATCAAAAGGTTTAGGTGGTCTATTCAACTCAAAATGTCTCCTTACTTGCCCAGCTCCTTTTTGCATTTCCAAGTATTTTTCATTGGGAACCCTTTTCAATATATCTTTTAATTCCGAAATCTTCTCCGGAGGAACATGCATTGAGAACTGGCTCCAATTCAACACATCGCTGAAGGGTAACGAATAATGATCCGAAATAATAACCGGAACACATCCTGCGTGAATTGCCTCGACTATTCTAGGGCTGGCCACCTCATAACCACTAGGGCATAAACAAAACTTGCTGTTTCCCATCATTTGCATGTAGTTTTGACCTTTAGGGAGGTACTCATGGACTTGGATTTCATTGTCTTTCTCCTTCCAATAATGCAACAAAATTTTTCGTAAGCTCCCGTGAGCACCGCCTGCGAAAAAGGCTAGAATGGAACGGTTGCTCGAGGCGACCGCGCCGACATCCGGCAGGCTAAGGTTGTAGGGAGATATGTTGTATTCAGGCAAGGAGACGTCTCTTCCAGGGTCGAACCTTTCTGATGTATTCGCATTGCATAACACTCTTATGAAATTCTTGAACATTTTCGGATTGTCAATGGATACCATAGGTGCCTAAATTTCAAAACATGATTAGTGAATGTTTTTGTTAATAAATAATGACAAAATTGTCGTATGTTCACATGACAATTGAAAAAACACAATAAGCCTAAACAGACGAATAAGTCCCCGGTGCTTTTGACTAAAACTTTGCAACTTAGCTCACAAATTTTTCTTTAGCTTTTTTATTAATAAATATTCTGGGTGATATATATATATACACACATACATATGTATATAATATGTTAAGCAAGAGCTTCTTCCTAACCCAATTTTATAATTCTTCCATTGATAAAGTAATTATAAGTAAGAAAAATAAAAAATTACCTATAATCAGAAAAAAGGGAAAACTCCTATTTTTGTTATTTTCTTAGTCTGAACTTTTTGTTATATGTACTTTTTTTTTTTAATGGACATGGAGATACAGAAGCATTTATATAAAAATTTAAATGCTCAATTTAAAGATAAGGACTAAACTAATATGAAGATAATATAAGTGAGAATATTTACAATTTATTTAGAGTCCAAAACTGTGTGAAAGTTTATTATCTCAATTTTTTTAACTCTTAAGAAATATGTGGACCTCCTAACATATTACCCATCGACCATAAAAAGTCCCATATTTTAGGACAGTCCATGTGGAAGTTGATGCTTAGCTCAGCCGTCCAATCGTTCAGTGAAGTTCTCATCGGCGGATTTAGAGCTGGCTTCCTCTTCTGCTCTAATTCAGTTCATCGGATTGTGATAATTAAAGTCGATCTAAGATACGAGGTTGCATGTTTTTTTGGTTTCTAGCGTTGCGGTTGACTTTGAATCTTATTTCAATTTAATTTGGTATTTAAAAAAAAAAAAGGTATATTTCTCCAATAGGTAAGGCCCAAGTGCAACATCATTACGTTTTAAGATTGTCCATGTAACTTTTACCTTTTCACCTATACGGAGTAGTCCGACGACGTAATAAATCGACTCAACATATATTGAGGTTGGTTTTTTTTTTTTTTTTTAAAAAAGAAGAAATTCTCAAAAAGCTTCATAATAAAAACGGTGAAATGAAATATTCAAACCGGGGCACCGTGCACTGTACTAATATTCTATTAGAATAGAGTACCATAGTATGTGTTTATACGGATATCATATATTAGTGTGGTCAATGTGAAATGGTATAATTAAGAAAAATCCCGATAAAGTACTAGGTTTTTGTGTATTATTCCTTAAACGATGTAACGTTTATTAAATGTTTTCCTATATTTATATATCCTTTCAATCGAGTAGTAAGTACTGTAAAGGACCAATTGAAAATATATTTCCTTGTATTTGTCTACTGTGTACTTATTAGCCTTTTAGTTTTATCTTCGAAATTGAGCCTTTAAATTACAAACATAAGAAAAAGAAATCGCTTAGTCTCCTACATAACCATTTTTTCCCTTATAAAAAATAATCAAAAAATAAAAATTAATATTAACTATAGCAAATATCCAAAACTGAAAAATAAAAAGAGGAAATTTTCTTTTATTTACTAATTTTATGTAAGTTTTTCAATCGATGTTCTTCTTTTTAACATAAAAAGGTTTAAAGATTCATTTTTTAACGATCGAGAAATCTTAGCATGGATATATTTGCAATTTAACCTTATATAGATAGATAAATAGAAAGATACAAAATTATATAACATAACGTACCCAATCATGACAAGAAAGCATAAAATGGTCAGCTCCGAAGGTTGTATTCCAGAAAGGATACTTGCTCCTCACAACATGAATATAGTCGGTGAAGATGCGTACGAGGCGAGCACGGTCATACGTTGTGATGGGAAGGTAAATGTAGTGAACAATGTTAGTTACACTTAGGGGTACGAAGTAAGCATGTGCTTCTTCAGGATTATGGGCTTTGAAAGTACATGTCCCATGCTCCATTTCATCAATGAATTGACCCTCAATCCCATAGATTTGTTTCATAGGACCAGTATGTACTAAGGGTCTCTCCCCTTCGTCATACGTCCACATCTTGAATCTTTTCACCATCTCAATATGGCTCCTATATTTTGATTATTAGACCCCAATAAAAAAAAGAGAGAGAAAGAAGTAAAACCAAATATCTATATTATTTAAATCAGGGAGATCTTAAGTAACTACTTATTTTAAAATTATTATTTACATCATCATTAAAGTGTAGTACTAAAAGCTTTTGTAACAATAAAGTTTATAATAGAATATTGGGAGGGAAGTCCTCCAATCCTTTCAAGTCAATTTCAATGATAAAGAGAGGAGTGGAGTGGAGGGCAAGCAATTTTTTATCTAAGTACTTTTAGAATATTTAGTAATTTTAAGTCAAATTGCGTAAAGGGTGAATTACATAACATCCCTAAAAAAATCAAAATGAAGGAAATATTCTGAAAAAGAAGAAATGCAACTCTTAGAGATTAAAATAACATTTCTAAATAACAGTTAAACTAATAAAGTATGCCCTACAATTTAGGATATCTCTTCCAATTTAATATTATCGAAAAGTCTTACCATAATTTACCTAGAAACGAAGAAGGAAGTAGATGTAATATTGAGATTATGTCTACAAGAATTTCATGAACTTTTTTCACTTTAATTGATAAAAACAAAGACGAAGTTTTCTAATGACACGAGAGAATGAGCCGAAATTTTAAGCTGATGGATGTGGACTTTTGACTTGTCCAATCATCGCCAACCGATGTCAAATGCAAATAAAGGTAATCATTAATCACTGCTCCGGCCATGTCATTGTTCTGCAATTCAGTCGATATAATTTGCAATGAAAATCGTTTCTGAATTTTAAGTACCGAGTTCAGATTTCACTAGAGAGTTCAGTGCAAAATATACGCAAAGCTATTAAAGTCTCTTAATAACCGTTTAGATCACTTATTAACAGTAAGGATGGAAAAAGATCATCATCATTATCATTTCTTTGCAAATAGCAAATGTCTTTTGTGAGCGTGGTTAATATGTGTAAAATGCACTTCAAATGACTCTACTTTGTCTAATGTATCTGCTTCATATGAAAATATAATCATAAGAAAACTATCACTATCCCTATCCCTATTAATGCGATCATATTCCCTGTAATTTTTACTTTGAAAATTATAAATCATATGTCTGGAGTCAAATAGAAGTTATAGTTTAACTATAAATAAACAATATAAGATTTAAAAAAACACAATATGTTTGCAAAAAAATAAATAAACAATATAAGGTTAAGAGGCTAACTTGGAAACTTAACTGGTGAAAAGCATAAGCATTTTTGTAGATGGGACCTCTCGGAACGAATTTCTCCTCCTTATCTGACGTATAATTGCGAATTTGAATTGCTCTGCGAATTGCCCCTCTTGCTCTTGCTAAATCCTCCTCCTTTATCTTCAAAATGTCCTTCTTTCTCGTTCTCTACATGTGCATATATATATATATATATATATATATATATATAATCAAAATTAGAAGTTGTTTCCTAGATAGGATTCAAAAGAAATTACACTGTAACATCAAGAGATGGAAAGGTAGACATGCATTTTAGCGATTTGAAAGTTAAAAGGAGATAATAATAATAATAATAAATAAATAAACAAATAACTCAATATGGTTATATCACAAACTTATAAATTACATTTTAATATTCTTAAACTCTTATAAGTTGGCAAATTATGCTCATGTTACAAATAACTCTTAAAATTTAATTTCCTTGCAAATATTTCCTCAACTTATAAAGGGTTACTTTAAAATTCTCTAAACTTTAATCTTAATGTTTGTTTCTTTCCCTTTTTTTTTTTTTATAAAGAAAAAGCAAGTGTCTTAATGTTTCTCAAATTATAAGAATTTAGCAGCATATCTGCATTAAGGTCAGAATTTAGAAGACATGATTATGTTGATTACCTCTAGTTAAATGACAATGTTACAAAAGTTGGTCTTATTTAATCCAAGGGGTATCATAACTTAATGCATCTATCATCATGAACCAGAATGAACCTATGTAACTATTAAAAAGATCATTTTCGTGTAGCGCTCTTTGTACGATCCATCACCTCCAATGTGCTTGACCTAGTTTCAAGAGCGGAAGTGGTGTGCCGAGTGGAGGCGGAAGCGTTTGCTGCTCCACGACTAAAGGTAATAAAAGGTGGGTAAGAAGAGGTGATTGATCGAAGTTGGTTATGATGTAGTGACAAGAGCAATAGAAATATAAGAGATATAGTCAATACTAGAACAAAGGGATGAGTAAAATGGGCAAAGCTTGTCATTCTTTCTTTCTCTTCTTTCACTCTTGCATTATTAGGGTTTGCGAATCAGCATAGGGATTAGGGAGTTGGAATTATTTATTTGTCTGGAGGAAGAGGAGGTAGGGAAACCGTGAATACGAGTTAGGAGCGGAGTTGGACAAGTATATATGCATTTTTACTTTGTTACCGATTTCCATTATGGACTAACTAGTAGGAAAAATTACTTTTCAGCTCACGAATAACGAGAAGAAATAAAATCCTAAATATAGAACAAAAGGATGGAGATACTGCACATCTTTTTCGGGCAATCCATGAGGATCGACATTAATCATAATATGGAATGAATTTATGATACCATGTGGGTTGCTTTTGCAACTTTATTGGCTCATTAATAGATTGGAAATGCGAAAAAAAAGGAAAAGAAAAAGAATAAAATCTTTTATTGTATTAAAAAGCCGGTTTAAGATGGGAAAATGATTCGTTAGCAACTATTACTAGGTCTAAAAATTTATATTATAATATTTACCAGATGTATATTGTTATCGCAAGAATACATATTTCAGTATTTATATCACCACGTAATATTATAAAACTAAATTCGAACTATAACAAAAAAAAAATATTATACCCTGTTTGATGATTTTGAATGTTTCACAATGGAAATATACATACATATATATGTATGTATAATTTGACATTAAACTATTAATTTTTCTAATCCTAATATAGTTCAAAAAATCAACATGTCACAATTCCGATGCCCTTTCTTTCTTTTTCTCTTATCCTTTTCCCACTTTAATGTAACACGTGTCGTATTATGTATAGAGAGAGATTTTATGCAAACATACATAGATGCAATACCATACTAAACCTAAGAATAAAAAAGGAACATGTATAGTATTAAGGGAAGGTTGTATTATAGTATTATACGCAGATGGCGGGTCACATGCTCAACCTCATACTCTCCTGTATTAGACATATTCATAATTTCAAAGTCGTTGTCTTTATTTATCTAGCTTTCGATTCGGAATAAAATCATTCTGATTTTGATTTTGGGCTCTATAGTCCTAGGATTTTAGCTAGTAGATTTAGATTGTTGGGCTTCTCAAAGATTACAATGAGCCTTCGAGATTAGAGGTTTTAGGCTTAGAGAATCTTGCTGACTTGACTAGAGGGATATGAAAAAAAAAAAACTAGATGGTTATTTTGCGGAATCACTTTTATACTTAAATTAATCACAAGAATTACAGTAAATTTTAATAGAGCATGATAGGTTATATTTGCTTCTTCTTCAAGATGAGAAGAATTAAAATATTATAGTTAGAGTCTAAGGCTTCAAATAATTCATAGTTTATAACTTGTCCCAAGTTTTAGGGGCTCAAGATTGGTAGAATCTTGACATAATTAGGGTATGATTATTTTAGGCCTAATGCATCTCTTCTTGCATTAAATGATTCAGGATGCCATATAGTAAGGCCACATGGATATTTAGGGAGAAATTTCCAAACATGGTACTACATTCAATGAATTGTAGGTTCCGTTGGTATGGTTACATAGACTTCCATTATGGGACTTGTCATGTTGCTGAGTTATGGAGTGTAGAGGTCATGCTTACTTTTCTAAGGATATTCTAGAGAGGGTTAGCTCGAGCATCGGGGAGCTCGACTTGAAGCTAGGGGAGGTCAGCTTGAGCATAAAGAAGCTTGGCCTATGAACCAAGGAGGTTAGCTGGGCCCGGAGGCCCAAGTTAAAAACTGGCTATTAATACTTGCCCCAATCCCCATTGGTGGCAAAGTAAGGAGGGTAGAGTTTCATCCAAGCTTCTAAGGCTTTAGGTTAAGTGATTGTATGCTTTGGGCGATTTTTGGATGATGGGCGAGCTTTCTCAGGTGCTTCCTACTTGTCCTTAGTGTTGTAGGGTCGTGTCTTAGTTGAGGTGGAGTGGCTAAGCAGGCAGGCTGTCCATCGTGAACTAATTATTGAGAATTGTTGGCCGCACCATATCGGTTAATTTAGGTAATATAAACTTGCTATGGATGTGGCTTCAATAGTATTGCTTCTTGTATTTCTTGGGTTTAGGTATATCTCATTTCATCTGCTCACATCTCTTGATTCACCTCGAATGCTTTAACATGTTTTTAGTTCCTATTCTCCTGAAGATAGTATTGAAGGAACATATTGAAGATGATTAGATTCTCAGCTTATGCAGAGCAAGCCTTTATCTGAACAAGATAAGGTGTTACGAGAGGAGGCAATGGAGATATTGATGGAAGAAAGCAATCTTCAGCCTGTCAAAAGCCCTGTGACAATATGCGGTGATATTCATGGTTAATTTCATGATCTTGCTGAGCTTTTCCAACATTGGTCGAAAGTGCCCAGGTACAAACTATCTATTCACAGGAGATTATATGGATCAAGGATGTAATTCAGCTAAACTGTAATTCTATTGGTTGCTCTGGAGGTTCGTAATCTGCAGCGGATTACCATTCTAAGAGGGAAACATGAGCTTCACCAGATGACTCAAGTTTATGGTCTTTATGGTAATGCCTCCAAAAGCATGGGAATGCTAATGTTGGGAAGATTTTTATTAGATCTATTTGCTTATCTCCATCTATGAGTGGTTCCATTTCGCAGCATGTTTTCTTTTTGAACCTATTTAATAATTATCTTCTCATTGGTTGTTTTGAAAGAGAGAGAGATGCGTTGTAAATTCAAAATCCAACTAAGTTAAGTAGAGTCGCAAAACAAGTGGAAAAAAAGTGCAAAATCAAATATGCCAAGTACATAGACCTCTAATTATGTGCAGTTTTGAGAAAGCAATAAATGTAAAACAAGAACAGAAAAGAAACTAAGAAGGGGAACTCTTGAGCCTTTTCGAGAAGTGAAGTTCCTCTGCCTCATCGTCTTGATGTGATGGTGAGTCATATCCTACTTGCTGGATGAGAGGATCGTCGATCCAAAAGCTATCAGGTGTCTGGTCAATCTCAGAACCCATCAGATGGTTTCCATTCTGCAATTCAATAAGCCAAGCCCATAAATTAGTAACAATATAAGAAAAGCAATGCTAATACATGAAACAAAATTCCACTTTCCAAATGGTGTCCTTATCTGTATATCCACCAATTACTTGTTACTGTGCATGAAGATTTGATTCAAGCATTGCTTTATATTTGTTTCTTCATGCAAAGAAACATGTGACAAAATGGCAGACAACATGTGACACCTTGGAAGAGGGAAATTTCGTCCTAGATATACATGGTAAAGAATAAACGAAGCCTGAGGAAACCAAAATGGTAATTTGTAAGAGCTAAAAGCATCGTTTGTAGCAAGTGGACTTACATCAAAGTTGCTGATGTTATTTGCTTGATTGGAAGACCCAACAGAGGAAGGCGCCCAAAGAGGTGATAATCCAGTGTCATAAGGAATAAGGCTATCATAGCAACTTCCACGCTCGAAGCTTTCTTTCTTAAGAGCAGAATTGTTTTGGCTCGTAAGACCATAGGGCTCATGGTTTTTTGTCAAGTTAGTTATGTAGCCACTATTACTTGTAACACTGTGAGGACTTACACCAAGAGCTGGGCTGGGACTAGAGCTAGGAGCGATGTGTCTCAAAGTCGAAGGAAATCCATAACTTGAAAGTGGATCATTGAGGCTTGCGCTTGCATTAATACCATTGGAAGCGAATCCACTCACGGGCATTATGGACTGTTGTTGTGGCTCCAATTTTGAGCAGTAGGGGATGTGCATCCCTGCTGTACCTTGAGTTGGGCAGTTCATGATCGGGTTGTTGACTCCAGTAACTCCTCCGTTAGCTTGTGGATAACCACAGCCAAAGCCATGACTTGGTTGAGGTGAATGTCGTACCGATTGAAGTAGTTGGTTTGATCCAATTGCGACCGGATGGGCGTTCGTCACTTGGTTGTGGAAAAAGCCATTTGGTCGTGAAACCAAGCTTGATTCTGGTCTAAGGAACTGCATGGATCCATGCGGGTCGACCCAAGGGGCATGATTAGTACTTCCATTATAAACTGGAGGGTTAGAAGCACTCGGAGGCAAGATGGTGTTAGAGCTTGGATGCGGATCGACGGGGAGTGCCCGGTATTCTGGAGGAAGTCTCTTCCGACACTCGCGATGTTTCTGTGTACACCAAATTCAGTTCACCGATATGTCAAGGCTTTATTCTAATATGATTCGATGAAAGAAATTGATGGATTGGAATTGTACCTGAAGGCGGCTGGAAATGTGTTGTCTATTAAGGGAATCTGGAATACCATCCATTTTTTGCATAAGTTCCAAAATCCTCTTAGGAGTCGCACCTGTTGTATATTGACAAGTTTAAGTTTATATAGTAAGCGTTACATATGGATAAAAAAAAAGAAAAGAAAAAATAATTATATCTAGATGCATTTAGAGATAGGTACAACTTTTATCATTCGTTTTAGGTATAAAAAAAAATATTCATAAGTAAGAATAATTTTTTATCTAAACTAAATATAATAAATAATATGTATTAACCTTTAAATAATCGAAACTTTTTTATTAATGTGAATCCTATAAATATAAATATTTAAAACATATGATACCTAAATAATGAATACATTTTGCCATAAGTGGGCTTCATTTATCTATCTACATGCTCTAATATCTGTATGTTCATTGAAGTCGATTCAAGTTTAAAAACATATGAAAAGAAGCGAATGGTGTCATACGTACGTTCGTAACCAAGAGAATCGAAAGCAACGGTGAACTTTTCCTTGAGATCAGGAGTCCAAATAAATCGTGGCTTCTTCCTTGGGTTTTCCTCGTCTAGTGCTTTTTCTTCTTCTTCCTCTACTTCTTCACTCGACATTTTATTGCAAAAGACATGTTTCCATATGAGTTTCAGAAGACTCATGCGGTCGGGTTTGATGATATATTCGCAAACTCCTTGTTTTATCGCCTTCTTGATCACATCTTCCGTTTCATCTTTATACGAAAAGACTGTCGCAACAACAATATACATATCATTTCGACATCATTACAAAATCAACCAGCTCACTAAGAGATGTATATGTATGCAAGAAATCATATTCTTAATTGTTTTAATATTTGTTGACATTTAATATTTATAATAGTGTGAACTATGATAATAAATTAACTCCTAATTTCTTGTAGTAATAGCAACCAGTGGATTAGGAGAAATCAAATCCTAAATAATTAGACTGTTCATAATTTTTATGGAATCAATCCAACACTCTATTTCACATTTAATTTTATACTCAGTAGATCTGAATTATTGAAAATAAATAAATTATTTTCAACGATTCAGATCTAATTGATATAAAATAAAGAATGAGATTAAGACTAGTTGGTCCCATTAAAAAGTATTGGTGGAATTGTAAAGAAAGTTCAAAAAATTTAGATCCATTACCCTTTCTCTTTAAATTGTCTTAACTTTAATATTAACTACTCTTAGTAAAAGCATTTATGAACTGAAAGTCCACCAATTCTATTTACATTAATAATGCATGCCAAATACTATTACGAAAATCAGGCAAACCTTAATTAAATTTGGTCAATTATTCGAGTAAAGGAAAAATACTTACGAACAACAGGCAATGGCAATTTCATGCCATGGATTTGACTGAGGAGTTGAAATCCATCCACCTTCTCCATGTAGGAAGCAGCCACAACCATGTCATATTTATCTTTCTCCTCATGAAGCTTGAGCAGAGCTTCTTCACCTCCGTTGCACTTGGACACTGAAATTTAATTTATATCATAAAATTATAACTCATATTATTGACATAACAGTACAGTATTGAAACATGGTTAAAAAAAAAGAAAAAGAAAAAATTGACATTGTGTTCGTTCATGGAAGACACTTTTTGGACGTGTTATCATCAAAATTTTATAATTTTTCGATTTTACTGTACCATTATCAGTACTTGACAATTCCAAATTTTTCTATATAACGAATATCAACAAAAGACCAGAAATTATTTTCAATACCCTAAATCTAATTCTAATTACGAAGTGCTTATAATAATAGTTTTCTTACGAAACATGAATGTAACATGTGGTGATTAGTGATTACCACGAATGTAAGCGTGCTTCATCTCCTTAACTTAAAATTTGAAACTTTTAAATAATGGGCACAGACATATGATTAATGAACAATTCTACACGAGATATGTGTCTCAGAACAACGAAGAGATCTTCATGCATTTGTTTCATGAAAAAAGTGCAAGTACAAGAAAACTAACACGAACCTCCATGTATATTCAAAAATTATATACTACATGTCGTGGAAAATAACAATGAATTGCCCATCACGGATGCAGTACTCCAATACAATGATTTTCAGGGAACAACGTCTTATAGGAGTTAGGGCTTCAAATAATGATCGATTACCAAGATTAATATGTTTGGGATGAAGAAAAGTGAGAGGAAGGAATTGGGAGGGAAAAATTGATATTATCGACAGTGAGCCTACATAGATAGTGTGAAATTGTTAGATTTTTGCTGATTTTCTATGCAGTTGTTTTTAACATATCATCAACTGTCGTATGTAATTTGATGGCTGGTGTACGTACCGTGTACAGAGTCGTTTGACAAAAGAGATGCAAAGGGTACGAATATGATGGGAAAAATATCCCGAGCGATATGTTTTGTGTAAAATTTATGCATTCTATTATATTAAGGAAACTATTATAAATAATTAATAAACCTTTTATATGTTAAAATATTTTTTATTCATATCTATCATTATATAATATAATATAATATACATGGCATATCCCTCTAATAAAAAATTTTTCATGAAGTTTTGCGATGAATTTTTTCCTCTCTAGGTTATTAATTACCAATTGAAAAAAAAAGAAAGAAAAACAGAAGAAGAATTGATTACTCTTACTCTAGCAACCAAAATTAAATTTTATTTGATATCAAAATCTCTGTAATTGGTCAAATTTTTACCCTTCCTCCTAGATTTTCTTTGATCTTCTCATTATTAATCCAACATGGATCCACAATAAGATGCTTCAAGGTAAAGAAACTCAAAACTCAGTCTACATATGAAGTTTAATTTTTTTTTTTTTTTAATTTTTTAGCTTTGAACGCAAGAAGAACAATGGTTGCTTCATTGAAATAAAGCGGGGTTTAAAGCAATTGTCGATCATATATAAAAGAAGTTACATATTATCTAGCTATATGAAAGTAGAAATTGTGATGATGGGATGTTTTGGCTCAATACTATAGTTAATATTAGCTATTTTGTTTCTAAAACTAGTAAACTACACTATATGAAAGAAAAAAAGAAAACTATAAATAAAAAAGAAAAAAGAAAACCAAAGTCAAACCACCAATCAAGAAAACCCTCCCAGAACCAAAATCATAGTCAACGTGTTTTCTAGGAAAACAATAACACTCTCGTTTGTAGTAGCGCTAAAGGCTTCGTCTACTGACTTGATGTTTTAACTACTTTTGCAATCTCGTCGGCAGGATGACGATCAACATAAATTTAGGACATAAAACAACCATAATAGGCGAAAATTTACAAGTAAAGACCACAAATATATCAACAAGAACTGACTGGGATAAATTAAAGGAATCCTACCGTGGTAATGACAATCTTGGAGCATCTGGTCCAAGAATTCAAGACTTTCGACGTCATCGTCCACTAGGAGGACTCTTAGGCCTTCAGGTTCAGGGAATTCCTCCTTATTGTTCATCATAATTCTATTTTCTGTTCCCATGTTTGCATTGGTGAAAATGCATAGGGGTATATTTCCCCCCTCCTTATTGCTTCTTACTACTGGAAGTAGAACGAGTAAGTAAAGGTTAAACTGTTTTAGGAAATATATAGTCGGTGTTAATCCATGAAAATTGGCAATTTTACAGGAGTTAAATTTTGATCATACTAAAGAAAATTAGGAAAAAAATAAATATAAAAAAGTGAAATAAATTAGGAAATTTCTAATAATGATATGAACTCTAACAGATAAGCCCTCAGGGGATTCGTAAGTTGTTAATAAAAGATTTACTACCTTATTAAATCTTATTTAAATAATTAAATTATACACCAACTAAATGCATTTAAAAGATTTGTGTTATATGGCACCGCACATACGTACTCACACACATACATACATACATGCATGCATGCATACATTCATATAGGGATTGCGACATATGATTTTTTTGCCCCTTCTTATTGCCCTTTAGTGGAAGCAGAATAGTAAGAATAAGTATTTTAGGAAAGGAGGAGTTAGAGTTAATTAATGGAAGTTAGCAATTTAACATGATGACAAAATTTGAACGCGGAAAGGAAATCAGAAAAAGTACAAGTGAAGTAAATTTGGAAATTCCTAATAAAGACATTTATGAATGCTAAGTGCTAACAGACAAGTATTTAGAGGAACTATAATTTGCCTAAGAAAGCAATGTTTTGTTATAAGAAGCAAGAAGCGTTATGAATTAATTATGGAAATTTAAGGCATAGGCATATGGCATTAGGGATGTCATGGGGGTCGATTTGAAACTGATTTTGTAAAATTTGATTTTAATTTGGCACCTAATAGTGGTTCTCAAAACCTTATAGGGTTGTTCTATTTCTGTAACTCATCCTTATAGGGCTTTGAAAAATCTAATTAAAACCCGAATCGATCTATTTATATTAAAAAAATTATAAAATGATGTATTTAATAAAAATAAGTACTCTTGTTTATAAAATAAAATGCTCAAGAGCATAAGCATGCCAAAATGTCCATATATCACATTACTATAAAATTTAATTTTCAAATAAGCCACTATTATAAATTCTTATTATAAATCTAAAAATAAAACATAAAAATAATATCTATCAATACTTATATTATATTATTTATAAATATTATTATATTAGTAACTCATGTTTCGTGAAGTACTATATTATTAGGAATGAGATTAAGGACTCTTATATATGTACATATTATTATTTTAAAACAGGTTAAAGTTTTTCGTTGAGTTTTTCCTAAATTCTAAAACCCGATCTATAACCTTATAAGGTTTGATAATTAATTCCAGAACCTATCCCATAACCCAATGGAGTCTAATCATATAAAGTTTTTAATGGTTTAAATAGGTCAGAAACCCTATAATGATCCATCGAGTGGCATCCTTACGTGGCATTACATTTTATACAAATAAAAGGAAAATATTAATACGTGTATGGAGATAATTGATCAGACGTGATTTAAAATAAATTTTTACCTTTTTATTGATTAACTCGCTTATTTGCAAAGCGCACAATAATATTGGAGAATATTAAAAATGAGCACCAATTAGCGGGAATTGAAGTCAAACCAATGGGAAGACTAGGAAACCTTGCTCAGTAAAAATGTCCAAATGTTTTTTGGAGATGCCGCTAATTAATCGTATTTACATGAGAAGAAACAAGATTCTCGTTAACATCAAATAATAAGAATTTGTTTTGATACGTACGCAGCGGATTTTACTCAAAAAGAAATAATAAGAACAAAATTCGCTTACACGATCATTAAAATTCATATCATCTACATATTTAAAATAAATAAAAAGTTTCTATTAAATTTAAATAGTAGACAAACAAGATAAAGATTTTTCTAGGATACTATTTCGGCTTTTTACAAGATCATTTCAGTCTTCCATCTTATTGATGATATAAGATATAATATCTATTACATCTACACTATCGACTTTATTGTATTTTTTATTGTTTAAATCTAATAGATATTATATCAACGATTGGATAAAGAGCTTGACTAATCTCATAAAAAATATGAACGAAATTGTAGAATTGTCCACAACATAGTTTTGCTGACAACTTAATTGTTAGTAATTGTACATTCTGTTACAAATTGGTATCTTCGCAGCTCTACACCTCCAATAAAACCACCTTAAAACTTTTAAAATTCGTGTATCAAAGATGTGTATTTCCTTCAATCAAAACAAACGGGAGAAGCAAATTTCTAAAATGGATCGATAATCAAAATTTTGACACTCTAAACTTGTTTCATATAGAATATTTTTCTTATTTTTAACATTTATCACAATCAAAGTTTTATAATTGTCATATTTTTTTCATACTACTCTCAATAGGATTTATATACCAACAATTTATAGCAATTAATAATTGATCATGGAAAGTGTCATTCTTAAGTTCTTGCCGGTAGTTGATTAAGGTCTGCATATATTGGGTCTACAAAATAATACACAGTAAAGGCACGTCAGGGGATTATCCGACGTAACCACTTCGATGCTTAACTTAGCAATAGACTTTCTATGGAATAGAGTACTAAGTATGCAAGCTTAAAATGTAGAGTTTGTCGAAAGAATTACCATTGGGTAGATGTCTGGTATTTATAGTAAAATAGAGCCGGTCGTTAGAGATCAATTAGCGGAAGAGATCTTCTCCTGCAAGTATAGGAGAGTTGAGCTATCGTGTCCAACTTGTCCCAAATATTTAGGAAGTGACTGTTTTATCCTTATCTTATAATTTATGACCGTTATAATTCTTTATGAGTTTAGGCCACTAAGGGATAGGCTCAAAGCTTACAAAGGCGAGCCTAGGGAGGTAAAGTTTGGCGGTTCTGGTCGGGCCTGAGAAATCCCTACTCAAAGTACCCTATCAACACTTGCCCCCTATCGCTCCTCGAAGTCTAATTGCCGAGGAAGAGATAAGGAGAAGGAATGCATGGACCGCTCAAATGTAATCAATCCAACTTTAGGAAGTTCGATCTGACATCGTGATGTCAACGTGATGAGGTTGTAGATCTAAAGTAACGAGTAATCCGAAGTGAGAAGGTCTGAAGTGGTGAGTCGTCCTAAACAATGTTCTGCCTATCTAAAAGTGTCCAAGGCTAGGCAGGCAGGGATACTAAGGTGCTCTAATACTACTAACCGGTTTGCTTGAACAGGGCCTAATAGGTACTAAGCGAACATAAGTACATCATGTCTTTGTAACATCGACTAGGTGTAGATCGGATGAGCCCTAAAGAAGCTTCCTGTTAAAGGGACTTTCAAAATGCAACTTTTGCCCGCCTGTATTCTGTCAATTAAATGCGATATGACAGGTGTCATGTTGCAATAGATTAGCGTGTAGCTACATGCTTTCTGCCCTTTTAAAGGTGGCCATTCGATCAAGATGCTTTCCACGTGTCTGCTAAGCTGCATTTCAAGGGATTCATATTTATACATATCCTCATAACCACCTGTACGGCTTCCTAAGCAGTTTTCCTATAAATAGGAGGATTACAAAGAGAGAACACTTTTCTGCAATATTTTCGCTCAGTTGTCATAATTTCTGCGTTTGCATTTGAACTCTTAAACCTTCTTCAGAAGCTTCAATTTTTCTTCTCAAGAATCACAATTATATCTACCAACAAAGGTGAGGCTAATTCTTCTTCACTGGAATTTACTTCTAGTTCAGATTCTATAAGGAATGATCCTCCTCGAGCGTAGGAGGGTGAAGTGTCTTCACTAGCACAACTCGACTAACCTACAAGGATGGCCATAGAAGCGTTGGACAGGCCCAGAATCATCAATGCCATCCCCAGAAACATATACGCAGATATTCCCTTGCCTTTCGTTAAGGATTTATTTGATGCTCCTAGTATGGAAATGGAGCCTAACGACTGTATAAGCAAAAGTAAGGATTTTGCCCCCAGTTAGGTCATCAGCAACTTCCTCGTGAAAGCGATACCTAAGTTGTTACGCCCCGAAGTCGCGAAGTCGCAACAGTCCCGCCGTGTAAACCATTCTATGATAGAAACTGGCCTCACAATTCTTACCATAGAGATAATCTACACAAGGCGTCGACGACCACTCGCTTTGAAGTATACAGTTCGATTAATGATTATACTACAAATATGATAAGTAACTCAAATTACTATTAAACATAGATAATCATATAAATAAGTCCACAGAGCTTTCCAGGAAGATTTACATAATAACTACAGTTTGCTAATTTACAGAATAACTAACAGTCTTCATCCTTTAACTACAAGGTCAGTCTGGTTACATATTAAGCTAAATAACTTGATCCTCACACCCCTGGCTTCAAAAAGACTAACCTCTGGATAATTGTAAGGCGGCATGGTACTTGAAGAGATTACAAATCAGAACCTGCAAAAGGATCTATAAGGGTATGAGCAACTACAGCTCAGTAAGTTGAATTGGAGACTCATGAATGCATACAAGCACAAATAGGGTTATCAAACAATTATTTTCATGCAATGCAACAATCAAGTGTCATCGCACAACGTAGTCCGGTCCGTTGTGAAATCAGAGAAATTTCACCCGCTCCGATCCGGGTTGAGGAGTTCCATGTTATGCAGCAGCTCACAACCAAACCCAGGCTTGTGCAATGGAGACCTCGCTCCTCCCGCGACTACCTTCGAACCATTGACTTCACCTCCGCCGCGACCTCCTTTCCTGTCACTTAGTTCGACTGAGGATGAAGAAGAGACCATTTTGCAATCCTGCGCTATCTCTTTCGAATGGGTCGGTATTTGGTTGGAGAGTCCTATGATCCCCTAACGGGTTGCAATGCATGACGTTTTCGGTTATTACGGTTGACTAAGATTAAATTCCGGTTAAGGTTTTCAAACAAGTTCATACCAATTAAATCAGTCACAAAATCACTCACAGCACAAATTCCAGCACGAATTCAGATACATCAAACACATGCGCAAACTACTTACAATCACAAGCATATACAAGCCTAAGTCTCCGAGCACTACAAAACTAGTACTCTATTACAATAAGCAATAACCCAACTTACTTGAATTTGCTCGATCGCTCGATCCTCAATTTGCGAGCTGATTTGTTTCTGGGTGTCCTATAATGCAAAGAGGTCCTTTTAGTACTTATTTTTATGGATTCTTATTCTAATTTATAATGTAACTCATTTTCCTCATGTATACCTACAATGTATTAATAATTCGTTGTATTTTATTTCGAGGTTCGGCTCCTAAACTAGATTCTAGTTTTAATTCCTAAGTCGTAATTAGGCTCGAATCCCAATGTGACATTAATCACCTTATGCTCGGGTATTCAAATATCCTATTGGGTCGAAATTTTGGTATTCTAACTATTCGGTACACTCTAACCCTAATTGGGATATCAGATTTATTCCCGATGTGTAAAAATCTTACATTTTAAGATATTTACTTAAAATTAAATATTAATTCCGATTTATTATTTTTCTGATTTCGATTATAATATTATCTAAATAACTTTATTTTTTTAAATTTAGTAATTTATATTTTCACATATTCCTAATTTCTCATATTCTTTACCTAATTTTCCTAATTAACCATAATTAGTACCTAAAAGCTAGGATTAGGGTTCCACTGCAGAGATTAACTTCCTTAATCATCTAATCAAGATCCAAATCAGTAATTAACATCCTAATTACCTAATTAATCCCAAATCACCCAATTTTACCATCATTTTAGGGCTAAAAATTAACTTAAAATTTTTGAAAATTAATTTAAAAAAAAGGGCTTCATAGCACTGTTCTAAATCATATGAGAATCCTACAAAAAAATTTTGAGCCCCAAACTACATCCCTAAGCCTATTTAATTTCCGGTTTAATCATGCTCGGTTTTGAACAATTTCTTAAGAACCCTATATTTCCAGACATAATTAAACTAAATTAATATTTTTCCCTAAATCTACATACAATAAAACCTCAGAATAACAAGTTTCATAATTTTCTAGGCAAAATAACTAATTTTACAAAATTATACAAAAATTGGGGTGAATAAATGACTAACCGGTTCAAAGCTTTCTGGCCGTCCAAACCCGGTCCAAGGCTGTCGGCCGGTCCAGACGCTGGTCCTAGTGTAGGGTGGTGGTGGTGGTGGTGGTTCGGTCTCAGGTGGTGGTGGGTGGTGGGTGGTGGTTCTAGTTCACCTTGCTAATCTACATAGTTTTCTTTTTTTTTTTTTTCTGGAATTTCTCTCGATTTTTCTTGTGTTTCAATTTTTCTCAGATTACAAACTGTCCAAATGTCTTCTGAGAATTTTTTCCTTATTTATAGACAAACATAGTAATTAATGTGCATTAATTTGATGTGATTTTGTCCATTTCCTTGATTTTAGGCTTTTAGTTTGGCAAATTTTTATTGGCTAATTTTTTTTTCTTTTCAGTCACGACCTGATCTAGTTGCAGGTATCTTCTTCTGATTTTTTTCTGATTTTTTTATAATTATTTTGTATTTTTCTTTAATTATTTACTTAATTTTCGGCCTATTTTAGCAATTACGCGTATTTTTATCTACACGTAAATACATGTAGGGTACACGTGAACATTCCTAAATATTATTTTGGTCATTCTAAAATTTTTAGTATACATATAATCTATCTCTACTAATTTATTAGTTATTATATTACACTTTTTGCCTTTTCAGTAATTAGCAGTTATTATGCTTAAAATTTGAAAATTTTATAGTCTCCTATTTTACTACTCACTTTCTTAATTTTAAGTTTAGAGGGTCATTTTTACTAGTATTTTGTTAAATAGTTTATAATTTGGGTTTGATCGGATCCTTTAGCCGATCGTCCTAAACCTTGGGTTTTAAGTTCAAACCTATGGTTACTTGGCTTGGCTTTAGGGTTTACATAAGTAGCATATTAGGTTGCTGAGTAGGGACGAACGGGTAGCCCTGCTATCGAGGAGGAGCTTCACGATTTTCAAGAAGTACTTAGAGTTTAGGCAGCACCTCCCCCCAAGTCATTTTGAGAGGGAGTTTTTCGACTACCACCATTATAGCCCGTCGCAGATCCTTCCAAATGGGTGGAGGGTGTTAAAGGCGTTCCGGGCGCTCTACAAATATCTGGTGATAAAAGTTACTCCTGAGCTCTTTTGCCACTTCTATATGTGGAAGAACGTTAGGGGGTTGGCTTTACCTCCAGCCATGCCCGAGAAAGAAACTATTCTATAGCCTTGTTGACTCGGTCAAAGGCTGGTAGGACAAATATGTGGTGATGGAGCTGCCTGAAGAGGCCGCCTTCTGGACTCGGTAGATCGGAATAGTCTATACTAGAGGTGAGAAGAGGCTCGGTCTGAGCGACACCGAGGCTGTCCAGGAGATCTTGGCCTTTATGGAGCTGAGAGGTGATTAGGAGATCAATGTTGCGGAGATCGTAGAAAGGTATTTCTAACGCTCAATCTCCAAGCTATTCTCCAATATGAAGAAAGCTATGGTGGAGAAGTGGGTTGAAGGTACTAGTTCATTCCTACGTACCTATTTATTATGCTAGTGTCGGGGTGCTTTGTCCAATGCCTATAAGATAGGTGGATTTCCTTGGTCGTACTAGCCCCGGCGGTGTTTTATGGTAGTTTCCTTTGATATGTCCTTGTTTTCTTTTTCTAACCTTTAGATCGATCTTCGTACAAGCAAGAGCTTGGCTCCAAAGGTACTTCGTTTATCTGTAGATGATCTGATGAGCCGACGTCAAGCGCGATCAAAGGCAGGTCAACCGATAGGGAAGGTGGCAAGGCCGAAGCTAGGGCTCAAAGAGACTGGCAAGCCGTAGCAGAAATCTGTGCCTCAAGGGATTCCACTTGTCATCCAAGGCGAACTGACGGCCGTAGCTCTTTTGAGTGTAGCTCTGCCCGTTCCTACTATCCACTCATCCAAGCCCATCCTCGTGGGTGACAAAGGTATCGATGCAGAAGGGCCCAACCTACAGATGCTTTCCCCTCCAAAGGCAGCTGAAGAAGGAACCGGGGAGATAGCTGCCCTACCTGTAGCCACAGGCAACAAGCGCAAGGCTCCCGAGGTACCTAGGGAGCTAGGTTTAAGGACGAAGAGACAGAAGCCCTTGGCAAGGGACCCTTTGGCTAAGGGGAATGAAATGAGTAGCCCCTAGTTCATCCCTTCCAAAGCGTGGATGACGTTGGGGACGAGTTTTTAGACATCCTTAACAACTTCCGAAAGATAGGGCTAGGGCAAGACTCATTCATAAAAGTATTGTACACTTCCTTAGACAAGGCGTTGAAGAAGGGTGTCCTCGAGACGAAGAAGAAGAGGGCTCGAGGGAAGATCTAGCGATCGAAATGGGAGGCCCATGTTGGCGACCTATGTAAGCCCCTAAAATTGAGTTTAGGATAACCGAGTCTAAATTTAGGGTTTTTAGGAAAACTTATCCAATTGAGTTCAAACTTTACGACTAAAATAACAAAGTTAGTCGAGGTAATACAGTGAAGTTAAATTTTAGAAATAATAACCCAAAATCCCAATTTTACCCTTAGAAATAGGAATATTCAAGATAGCACTAAAATGCTTAAAACTCCAAAAATCGAGCTTGGATTGCGACGAAAACTTATGGATAAGTTAGTTAAGCTCCAAAATGAGATAGTATAGTATAATTTGCTACATGAATGTATCTATATTTTTATAAGTATATCCGGTATAAATAATAATTATACTTGTAAATTAACCCTAAATTACTTAATTATATATATATTGTGTTGAATTCATTAATTTAATTAAGAGAACATATCCTAAAAATCAAAGAAATGTTAGAAATTTAATTATACGAGTATAATTGTATATTACACATGATATATATACTCGTATATTACTAAATAACTAAATGTTAATAAAATACACCTAAAATACTAAAATAATTGAAAATCCTATCCTAATAACTCAATTTGTGGTTGGAAATTCTAGAGAATCACCATGGCAAGCCTTGGAGACAAATAATGGCTGATTCAAGAGCAAATAAACCTATATAAGACACCTCCTACTTCAATTATGGGGAGAAAACAAAAATAAAAAATAAAAAAAAATCTTAAGCGGTGGAAAAGCCTTATAAATACTAAACCTTTAGCAGATAGCAATAGTTTAGCAATTAAGAATTGAGGATTAAGAGAAAAAAAATTCTAGAAAATAGAACAATTTAAGAAAAATACACAAAAACAGGGGAACCTACTGTGCCACCACCGTATTAAACCCAGACAACCACCTGATAATAGGCCCAACCATCCACCACCAGTCTACGCCGCGTCTAGGCCATCCGATACACCCCTACCACCCCACGACCGCCGGAGACACTAAGAATAGTAAGGTTGAATATGATTTTACGTGATATTTTTATTTTTGAAAAATTCATAATATTTAATATACTTTCTTAAGAAATCTACTATTCATCCGAATTTAGAATTATAAAATAAATATATTAAATGATGTTGTTTCTAGCTAAAAATTTTTGTGTAAGATGCTTATGATATATAAATAATTTTTATGTAGCCTGAATTTTGATTTGAAAATTTTTTATATTTATTGTATTTTTTGGCCTAAAAATAGCTCGAAAATAGGTTGAAATTATGAATTTAATAGAAAATTATGAAATTAATTGATGAAATGAATATGTACTGATCTATAATAAATAATAATAGTATTGAGTTAGACTGAAATTAATTTAGTGTAAAAATAATCATAATTGAGTAATTTAAGGGTAAAATTGTAAATACAAATATATAGGCAATAAGTCGAAAACTTGAAACCAAATAATAACTAAATTCCCTATATTTTTAGGAGTCTATAGAAAATTTTGAGGAATTATTTGGAAATTCGGACTATTTATTACGAATTTACCTAATAAAATGGCTTAAATTATAAGTCGGGGTGTATTTTTAATATTAATAAGCTAAAATGAATTAAATAGTTAAATAAAAACTATATACATGATTGCTAATTGGATTGGATTAAATGAGTATTTTTATTATATTTATTGATATTTTCTGATTGAGACGCATTTTAGGTATATTAAGGTTGAATAATACTCATATTATAACAATATATGGATAAATTAGGTAAAATACAATTTAATGATGTGAATTATGTATAATACGATAATATTCTTATGGATACATATAATTGTATTAAAAACTCAAACCATCCGTTAAAAGTCGTCTCTAGAAACATAACTTATAAAACGTGTTGTTAGGTTTTTACGAACCCAATGGGACTAATTTTGTT
Source organism: Lumnitzera littorea (assembly GCA_024138015.1). NCBI lineage: Eukaryota > Viridiplantae > Streptophyta > Magnoliopsida > Myrtales > Combretaceae > Lumnitzera > Lumnitzera littorea. Next base: position 153,198,651 of record JAMXBB010000001.1, on the reverse strand, counting down.
AAAATCGGACAACTTTAAATAATATAACCTATAACTTTATCATATTTTAGAATATACGTATTTCGGTAACTCTATCAAAATTAAAACGTAATTTAATAAATTAAAAGTAAGTTTTAATGCGATTGAAATGATATATAATATGTAATAGTATATATGACATATAATATCAACGATTAATAACTTAATTCGATATATAGTGATAATACGACCATTTTTTATCGAAATAATATATTTATATATATATATAACCGTTTTAGATTAAACCCTAATGTTTTCGTAATTATTATAAAAACTGAATTTGGGTCTTTTGTGTAAATAGGATCTTCCAGTATAAAGACAGTTAACGATTTGAGTCAGCAGTAGTGAGCGTCTAAATTAATAAGTTGGGATTGTGCCTTTACCGCTTATTAGGATATTGTTTTAAAGTATCCGGAGACCCAATAGTATTTCTAATTGTGTTTGTAGTTAGTTGATTATGCACATGCCGTGTGTGTGAATGATACTTAGTTGTGACAAGAGTTGAACTCCCTGATATGATGTTTTGCATGTTCACATTCATCTGTATAGTATGAACTTGTTGGCCACCCTTAATTAAAACTAACATTTATTCAATTAAAATGAAACTGGATATACATGGCACCCATTAGGGGAAATGATTAAGAGTATCAAGCCAAATACCAATTTCTTTCGATGAGGGTAGCTGAAATAGTCCTTTCCCCATCCTTAGTTGAACTAAGTGACAGGCGAAGAAGTCGCGGTAAGGTTAGGAGCCATGTTTTGAAGGCGGTCATGGGAGAAGGGTACTCTTCATTGCATAAGCCCGAGTTTGGTCTGACTTGGGTTGCGATGAAACTCTTTAATCCGGGTTAGAGCAAATATAATTTTTCTAACCTCATAATGAACCGGATAACATTGTACGATGTTTCATTTAATTGATTGCATTGCATTTCATCATAATTATTAACCTTATTTATGTTTATACAGTACTCTTTTGACTCCGTCTTACTTACAGAGCTAGTTGTGCTCACATCATTATAGACTCTTTTGTAGGTGTTGAGTAAAGTCAGGATGTTAGTATAATACCATTCTCAGGTTAATGTGCTGCTGTTTGGGAAAGTGAGGATCGGGGAATCAACTGAACTTGGGCTTTTGACTTTGTTTTTGAGAAAACTAACCGGGAATTCCCTAGTAGTCCACTAATTTTCTAACTTATTGTATATAGACTGTAAAACCTATGGTTTTTAATAAACTCTGATTGTAAACTTTACCTTTAGACGTAAAACGTTTATGTAAATACTGTTGTGGTACTAGACAACAGGTATTTTGTAAAGCTCTACCACAGGTTTGGTTATTAATAGGTGTTAGAACAGACATTTCAAGCTGGTTGAGTTGTGTACACCTTTTGTGAATTGTATCTACGATAGCAATTGTGAGGTCAACTTCTATCTTAGGTTAGTTTACACGGTGGAACTGTTATTACTCTTCTTGTTTAGGGCATGACAACCTAACATTATGGTACTAGACCCTTAGTTACTAAGCTTTAATGGGATCTTATACTCCTAGTGATTGGGTTGTGCTAGAAAGCATCTCCTAAGAGGGTACAGGCGACCCCATACAAACTACAAGCCACTTGAGTACCCTAATGCAGCAGGTAAATCTTCCATGCTGTTGTGGTGTTGTATTTTGGCGTATGGTACTAACTTATGTATTCTATTTTCATCTTGTAGTACCACGACCAAGTGCTTCTCAAGCTGAATAAGTCCCATGCCACTCAAAAAGAGGTAACTAGATTATAGGAGAAGTTGCATTGGCAGAAGAAGTGTCCGCTAGAAGCAGAGACTTCTAGCAGGAGGTACTTGAGAAAATTTGCTCAAGCTAACAAGCGCCTTTGCCGAACTGTTATGCAAGTAACAAGGCTTTATGCGAGGCTCAAGCATACGGAACGGGAAAAGGGGTAAAGTAAAGAGGGATGCCTGGAAGGTCATGGAACTGAAGGCTTGGCTGGAGAACGAGTAGAAGACAAAAGCTCATCTCTCCTAACAATTGGAGGAGGAGGGCACAGCTAGGGCTTGAATCGAAAAAGAAAATGCCGAGCTGAAGGCTTCCATAGCCAAGCTGAAAGCGGAGCTGGCGATGAAGGCATCCGAATGTAAGGGTATTAGGGTTACGTTGCTTGAGCTAGTCAGCTCAAAGCCAACTCCGAAGCAACAAGTTAAGGAGCTACAGGGTAGGGTTTTGGAGATGGAAGAGATCGTCTCTAAGATGGAGAATAAGGAGGTCCTCAGCGATGCTACCATAAGGAAGGCGATTGCCGATTACAAGGCCACCAAAGAGTAGCTAGAGGAGTTGGAGGATTTATCTACTGATTCCACCCACTTCACTAGGAGAGAAATCCTCTCCTATTATCTAGATCTGCACCTGAGCTTTCTCGATTTTCTAGACTCCCCTATGTTCAACGAGAAGAGGGAAGCCTGGGTAGAGGAAAGGGTGCTTTTATATTCGACCTTACCTTAGCAACTCAATAGGAGGATGCCTTAGAAGTCGTCCTTAGGGAAGATCTGCTCGTGGAGGGTCTTGTCGCTCTTGATTCGTATGTCACATGCTCCCCTACAGCTTAAGGCTTACCAGCTGAAGTGCCTGCGGATTAGCGCTTGGAGTAGATTGATGCCTTGGATTTTTCAGAGTTACCTAAGCTAGCTGATCCCAAGCGGTAGTGAGGGTCTACAATTTTTTTTTTTTATGTGGTTAGGGTCGAGATGCCGGCCTTTTCTCTATAAATAAAGAGTGTAGAATAAATAAATGAAGCTTTTTGAAAGTCGTTTACTATTCTCTATAAATTTTGTAGACCCTTGGTTAAGGTTTTATCGAGGGAGTTTCTCTATACAAGGGATGTTTCCCTTTGTTGAGATTACCCTAAGGGGTTCAAGTCGGTAGTGTTTTGACTTGCCCAATGATAACTCTAATTTTAAACATATTTTATATAGTGATTTTATAGCATTTCCCGTACATTTTTGATTTTCTTTAAAGAAATTGATACTTAATTGAGTAAAATGTTGATTTCAGGGTTTAAACACATTCTAGGCTCGAAAACGAAGAAAACGAATCAAGTTTCACTCAATTCCGAGTTCAAACGAAGAAGTTATGAAATTTTGAAGTTGTACAGAAATTTTACCTTTGTGCAGAAAGTTACACGACCTGGGGACACGGCCATGTCCCAGCCCGTGTCTGGTGACGAAAATAAAATCCGTGAAATACACATATAAAAGGGGATCTTAGGGTTCAAAAGAAAAAGAGATTTTACAGAAACGGAGAGAAACAAGAGAAGAGAAGAGACTTGAGGAGAACATCGATCAAGAAGCGATAACGACATCAATTTCAAGATTAAAGATTGTTCATCAAATCAAAAGGGGTTTTCATGCTTTATTTCATGTTTTTGATGAATCTCGTTTTTAGATTCGTTATGATAGCTTAGAATTCAAGTATTTAGGATTATGGAACCTAGGGTTTCATGTAACCCTTGGATTGAATTATAATTTCAAGAAAGTTTCTATCCTTTCTTGATTCAATTATGTCGTTTAGTTATGGATTGATAATTCTAGAGTATCAATATATGATATTATGCATGTTGATTGAGAAATTGCATGTGTAATTAGATCTTAACATAATTGAAGAGAATTACATGTATACTTAGAGATAAGATACATGATTCTTTCGGAAAAGTTAATTGTTTGTGTGGGAATTCATTAAACATTAATGCAATTCTAAGTTATATTACTAAGTGAAGAGATTCCGGTAAATAATTTAGAATTAGGGTTAATATGCTTGAGAAAGATATTAGCTTTAATTGTGAATTCCTCCGGTCAAGAATTATAGAAACTGAATTGAATACATTTTGAAAAGGTTACATGTTAAACACTAGGGGAAATAATTCCTAAATACATCATTGCATACTTGAAGTTGTTAATAGTTTATTGCTTTCTAATTTGAGTAATTAAGTCTCATAAGTAGTTTAATTGTTAATTTCAGTATTTTTAATTCATTCAACTTATCATAATTTTCCGGTTAGATAATAAAGCTAAAGCTAATATTAGTACTCAAAATCTCTGAGGGATCGACTCGGACTCATATCCGACTATATTAAAATTGATAGGTGCGCTTGCCTCGTATCACCCAATTCGTAGGAGTTCCTCTGTACAAGGGGTGTTTCCTTTTGCCAAGGTTATCCTAAGGGGGTCAAGTCGATAGCGTTCCCACCTGCTCGTTTCATGGGAGTTTTTCTGTATAAGGGGTGTTTCCCCTTACCAAGGTTACCCCTAGGGGGGTTAAATCGGTGGCGTTCCAACCTGCCTAATTCATAAGAGTTTCTCTGTGCAAGGTCTGTTTCCCCTTGCCCAGGTTACCCTAAAGGGGTCAAGTCGATGGCATTTCGACCTGCCCGATTCATGAGAGTTTCTCTGTGCGAGGGGTGTTTCCTCTTGCTGAGGTTACCTTAAGAATGTTAGGTCGGTAACGTTTCGACCTGCCCAAATAGCTATTCGCGTGCCTTTTTGAAAAGCTGGCAAGGCGAATGAAACAAAAGGAAAGAGAGAGAGAGAAGTACCTAATCAATTGAGAGCTTTTTATTTTGACTCAAATTGAAAATAAAACTGTACATGATGAAATTTTAATCAAAGTAGAGGTGTAGATTGTCAGTGTTCTACATGCGCAGGATAACCTTACCATATAATCTTTCTAACCTGTATGCTCCATTGCCAAGTTTCTCCCTGACTCTGACTGGGTCCTTCTAATTGGGGGCTAGCTTGCCCTGGCCTTCTCATAAGCTAGTGGCCTCCAATTTTCGGCACACTAGGTCGCTGACCTTGAATTTCTTGTGTCGAACCTTCTGATCATAATACCGGGTGACCCAATGTTGGTATGCAGTAACCTGAGTAGCAGTGAGGTTTCTGATTTCCTCGATTGTGTCAACACTTACCTGCAGCAATGAGTCATTCAGGGCGGTGTTGAAACTTCAAGTCCGAATATTAGGGAGTTCAAGTTCGATAGGGAAGACAGCTTCCAACCCAAAAGCCAAACAAAAAAGGGTCTTGCCCGGTGAAGTACAGTGCATGGTCCTATACCCCCACAAGATATTAGGCAGCTCATTGGCCAAGTGCTATGAGATCAGTCCACACATTTCTTAAGGTTGTCTAAAATGACCCAATTGGTTGCCTCCACCTTTCCATTCGATTGGGGGTGGGCAATCGAGGTGAAGTGCACGACGATGTGGTGCTTAGCACAGAATTCCTTGAACTTGGGGTTGTCAACTTGTCGGCCATTGTTCGTGATCAGTACGTAGGGGACTCCAAACTGGGAGAGAATGTTGTTTCTAACAAATTTCTCTATACTCCTTTTTGTGATTTTGGCCACGACTTCAACCTCCACCCACTTCGTGAGGTAGTCCACGGCGACAATTATGAACTGTTGTACTCTTGATGCTTTCGGGAAGGCACCGAAGATATCAATCCCCCATTGGGCAAACGGTCATGGGCTCATCAGGGGTTGGAGTACGATGCTGGGTACGTAGCTAATTGGGGCATACTTCTAGCACTATAGGCACTTCTAGGCTATGACCTTTACATCCTGCCTCATGGTAAGCCAGTAATATTTGAGCCGTAATGCCTAAAGGTATAAGGCTTGGGACTGGATATGATTGTTGCACACTCCAGCGTGCAGCTCTTCCATGACGTGCAGTCCTTTCCTTTCTTAGAGACATTGAAGTAAGGGGAGGCTAATTCCCTTATAGTATAGGACGCCATCAATCAGTGTATAATTGGTAGCGTTGTACTAAAGCTTCTTCGACTCCCTCCTGTCCTCTAGTAATGTTCCCTCCTCCAAGTAGCTTCGGATGGGATCCATCCAGCTTGGCTCTAGTGCCGTCGTAGTTAGTTTTAGAATTTCAACCGGGCTTGGAGCTATGCTTTTTTCCGTTAGGTACTCTATGAAGACATTGTTGTCCTTCATCTTAAGCTTTCGTATGCCAGTGGAGGCCAGCTTGGATAGCTAGTTAGTCGTTGAATTTTCCATTCGAGGGATTTTCTCGATGTCCTAAGAGGGAAAGTTTGTTAGAAGCCCTTTCGCCTTCTCTAAGTACCTGGCCATGGTGTTGTCCCTAGCTTCATATTCATTCCGGACCTACTGTACAACAAGCATGGAGTTCGAGAATATCTACAGCTGTTCGGCCCCAATCTCCTTGTCCAGCTTCAGACTTACGATAAGTACCTTGTATTCAGATTCATTGTTGCTAGAATCAAACCCAAACCTGAGGGCATAACAAGTGGTAACCTTATGCGGGTCAGTTAGCACAAGGCCCGCACCCCCACCTCCTGTGGTGGATGATCCATCGATGTAGAGAATCCATACCGGTTTTTCGTTGCCCAACGGTATTTCTTCTCCAGTATATTTTACCACGAAGTCGGCCAAGACTTGTGCCTTATAAGCCGTTCATAGCTGGTATTGGCTTCTGTACACACTCAGTTCTATGGCATGCTTCATCATCGGTCCGGACGCATCAGGTATCTGTAGCATGGTAGGCAATGGTTAGTCCGTAAGTACAATCACCTGGTGCATTTGGAAATAGGGCCTTAGCTGTTTGGTAGTAATGACGACGGCCAGCGCAAATTTTTCTGCCTGGGTGTACCTGACTCAAGCCCATGAAGTATGTGATTGACGTAATATATTGGCCTGTGTTCTCTTCCATTTGCTCTGATTAGCACAAAAGAGAGCTCGATTGCTAATAGCTAGGTACAAAAATAGATCCTCCCTTTGTATAAGCTTGGAGAGGACCGATAGATGAGTAAGGAAGTCTTGGAGCTGCTGAAAGGTAGTGGTGCACTTCGAAGTCCATTCAAAACCCTTAGGATTTTTTAGGATTGTGAAGAACTCGGTACATCTATCAACAATCTTCGAAATGAATCTACTCAGGGTAACCATCATGCCAGTGAGCTTTTATATGTCTCGGACTAAAGTTAGGAGCTTTATTCCCCTAATGGCTGTGATCTTCTTAAGGTTAGCTTCGATACCTCTCTAGGTGACCAGAAATCCAAGGAACTTACTAGAGCCAACGCCGAAAACGCACTTCTAGGGTTCAGCTTCATGTCATGTGTACACATTCGGTCAAAGGCTTCTTAGAGATCTTTGACATGATCAATCGACTTCTAGCTCTTGACAATCATGTCATCAACGTACACTTCCATATTGCGCCCAATCTAAGGCTTGAACAATTTCATCACCATCCGCTAGTATGTGGCCCCGATGTTTTTCAGTCTGAATGGCATTACAGTGTAGCAGTATGTGCCATAGTCGGTGACAAAGGAGGTATAGACCTCATCCTTTGGGTTCATTTTGATCTGGTTGTATCCTGAGAAGGCGTCTATAAAGCTTAGAAGGGCATGTTCTGACGTAGAATCAACAAGCCAGTCGATTCTGGGGAGGGGGAAACAATCTTTAGGGTAAGCTTTATTGAAGTCAGTATAATTGACACACATGCACCACTTCCCATTCTTCTTTTTCACTAGTACTACGTTTACCAACTACATCGGGTACTTTTCCTCCCTTACGAAGCCGGCTTTGAGCAGCTTCTACACTTCTTCCTTGATTGCGGCCTTCTGTTCTAGGGCGAAATGTCTCTTTTTTTGTTTGACAGGCCATACTGTGGTGTCGATGTTAAAGCTATAGGTTGCCAAGTCGGGGGAAATTCCGGCATGTCAGATGCCAACCAGGCAAACCTATCCGAATTTGCCCATAGGAGAGCGATGATTTCATCCTTCACTTTGGTTGGGCTCTCAATCCCAATTTTCATTGTTTGGTCAGGAGAGTTGCCAATCTAAACATCTTCAGTTTTTTCTCTAGGCTCGCCCCTCTCAACTAGTCTCTCCTATGGGCTTATCTTTAGAGTGAAGACGCCATTGCCTTTAGTGGCCTTGACATATAGCTTTCGCGAGAGGTTCTAATCGCACCTACATACTCTTACCCCCGTGGGCATAAGGAGTTTGTCCTTCAGATGTAGGGAGGATGTGATCATCCCAAATGCATTTAGGCTTGGTCTTCCCAAGAGCGCATTATAAAGGGAAGGACAATCAATCACAACAAACTCCACGGGTCATTGTGCTATGTAGTTGTCATCTCCAAGTTTCATGTCTAGCGTGACAATGCCTTTAGCTTGGACCGTGCTACCGTTGAAGCCGATCAGATTATGGTGGTATAGCTTCATCTTTACTGGCAACTTCTTCCTCATCTTATCATACATGTGGAGAAAGAGTATATCGATAAAGTTGCTAGTGTCCACGATGATCTTTAAAACCTTAAATTTTGAGATCCTCGCCCCAATCACCAAAGCGTCTTGATGGGGAGTGTCAACCCCTTTAAGGTCAGCGTTGGAGAAGGAGATGGAAGTGTCTAACTTCTGTCTCTTCTCCCTAACTGCTAGCACCTTTGATTGGGCGTTAACCGAGCTACTAGTGCTCAGCCGGCTCCCAAGGTGCAGGCCCCCTATAATTACATTTATGATGCCATTGGGGGCAGATCATTATAGCAGTTGTTATTTTGCTCTGCTTGGGTGTCCTCGGTCCGTCGCCTTTAAAATGCCTTGTCAGTGTCATTATCAGACCGATCGTCGTTTCATTGATGTGCCATGTATACATTAAAGAAGCCGCATTAAATGACGTATTCGACGGCATTCTTCAACTAGAAGCACTCTTCAGTTATATGGTCGTGATTGTCATGGAATTGATAGTATTTGTTGAAGTTCTGGCAACTAGGGTTTCCCCATATTTGCTGCGACCTCTATAGCAAGTTTCGATGCTTTACTTCGAAATAGACCTAGGCTATAGGTCTATTTAGAGGCGTATATTAGTTATAATTCACAATAGGGAGAGAATTGCGCTCTGCTCGGTGTTGCTTCTTCCTAAAGCTTTCCCCCTTTGGCATGCTCAACATCCTTCTGCCAAGGCGATCTTTAATGAACAATTTCTCTTGGTCCTGCTTTTTGCCTGACATTTCTCGATCGACATTGCGCTTGGCGCAAATGTTATCTTCCTGGTTAATGTACTTTTGGGCTTTGTTCCAAAAGTTGGCCAGGGTCTTTGGGTTGCTCTTCACAAGCGATCGGAAGAAATCTCCCGAGGGTCCGATGTCAAGCTGTGTGGCATGGACAGCGACTCCCTTGTCCAGTTGAGGGATCTCGACCATGGCATTATTGAACCAAGCCACGTAATCACATAGGGACTCACCTTCACCCTATCTTACCAGGTACAAGGACGATGTGTCCTTGGATGGGGGCTTATTAGCCTTGAAATGGAGGCTGAACTTCCTGGCCATCTCATTGAAGGAGCTAATCGAATTGTCGAGGAGGTGGTTAAATTACGTCCATACTGCCTTCCTTAGCTTGCCCAGGAAGGCTTTGCATAGTATGGCATCTTCATGACCATGAAGGTTCATGAGGGTACGGACGTGGAGGAGATAATCATCGGGCTTGCCCATGCTATCATATTAGTCCAGGGATGGAAGTTTATTGTTGGGGGGTAGTACTTCGTCCTAGATACCCCTTGGTCTTTGTTACGCCCCGAAGTCGTAGGGTCATAACAGTCTCGTTGTGTAAACCATTCTATGATGGTAACTGGCTTCACAATGCCTACCATAGACATGATCTACACAAGGCGTCGACGACTCCTCGCTTTGAAGTAAACAGTCCGATTAACAGTTATACTACAATTATGATAGATATTACAAATTTCTAATAAACATATATAATTATAAGTAAGTCCACAGAGCTTCCCGGAAAGTTTTACATAAACACAACAGTTCATTAGATTACATAATAACTATCAGTCTTTCATCCTTAACTTCAAGGTCACTCTAGTTACATATTATACTAAGTAACTTGATCCTCACACCCCTGGCTTCAACAGACTAACCTCTGGGTAATTGTAGGGCGGCATAGTACTTGAAGTGTTCAGAAATCAAAACCTGCAAAAGGATCTATAAGGGTATGAGCAACTACAGCTCAGTAAGTTGAATTGGAGACTCGTGAATGCATATAAGCACAAACAAGATTATCAATCAATTATTTTCATGCAATGCAACAATCAAGTGTCATTGCACAACGTAGTCCGGTCCGTTGTGAAATCAGAGAAATTTCACCCGCTCTAATCCGAGTTGAGGAGTTCCATGTTATGCAGCAGCTCACAACCAAACTCAGGCTTGTGCAATGGAGACCTCGCTCCTCCCGCGACTACCTTCGAACCATTGACTTTACCTTCGCCGCGACCTCCTCTCCTGTCACTTAGTTCGACTAAGGATGAAGAAGGGACCATTTTGCAATACTACACTATCCCTTTCGAAGGGGTCAGTATTTGGTTGGAGAATCCTATGATCCCCTAACGGGTTGCAATGCATGATATTTTTTTGGTTCTTAGAGTTGAATGAGATTAAATTTCATTTAGGGTGTTCAAACAATTTCACACCAATTCAATCATAACACAAAATCACTCGCATCACAATTTCAGCACAAATTCAGATACATCAAATACATGCGTAAACTATTTACAATCACAACCATATACAAGCCTAAATCTCCGAGTACCATAAAACTAGTACTCTATTACAATAAGCAATAACCCAACTTACTTGGAATTGCTCGATCGCTCGATCCTTTAGTTGCAAGCTGATTTGTCTCTAGGTGTCCTATAATACAAATAGGTCTTTTTAGTACTTATACTTTATGAATTCATATTCTAAGTTATATTTTAACTCATTTTTCCATGTATACCTATAACATACTAATGATTTGTTGTACTCTATTTCAGGGTTCGAATCCTAAATTAGCTTTTAATTTTGATTCCTAAGTCTTAAATATGCTCGAATCCTAATATGAAATTAATCACATTAAGCTCGGATATTCAAATATCCTATTGGGTCTTAATTTAGTATTCTAAACTATTTGGTACACGCTAACCCTAATTGGGGTATCGAATTTATTCCCGATGTGAGAAAATCTTACGTTTGGAGACATTTACTTAAAATTAAATGTTATTTCAGATTTATTATTTTTCTGATTTCTATTATAATAATATCTAAATAACCCTAATTTTTTAAATTTATTAATTTTCAATTTCACATATTACTAATTTCTTACTTTAACTACCTAATTCCCTAAATTAACCATACTTAATACTCCAAAGGCTAAGATTAGGTTTCCACATTAGAGATTCGCATCCCTAAACATCTAATTACTATCTAAATTAGTAATTAGTATCTTAATCACCTAATTAACCTAAAATCACCCAATTTTTCCATCATTTTAGGGCTAAAAATTAACTTAAAAATTTCAAAAATTAATTTAAAAAAAAATGGCTTTATAGCATTGTTCTATATCACATGAGCATCCTACAAAAAAAAATTGAGCTCCAAACTACACTTCTAAGCTTATTTATTTCTAGTTCTAATCATGTTTGATTTTGTTCAATTTGTTAAGACCTCTATATTTTCAGACGTGATTAAACTAAATCACTATTTTTCCCTAAATCTACATACAATAAAACCTCAAAATAACAAGTTTCATAATTTTCTAGGCAAAATAACTAATTTTACTAAATTATACAAAATCGGGACAATTATGGGACTCACCCGGTTCGACGCTTTCTGGCAGTCCAAACTCGGTCCAAGGTTGTCAGCCGGCCCAGACGATGGGTCTAGAGTAAGGTGGCGGTGGTGGCTCGGTCTCAAGTGGTGGTGAGGTGTGGGTTTGGCTCACTTGCCCAATCTGCATAGTTTTCTTTTCTTTTTTTGTTTTATGAATTTTCTCTCAAATTTTTAAGTCTCTCGATTTTTCTCATATTCCTCACTGCCCAAATGAGTTTTGAAAATTTTTCCCCTATTTATAGACGATTTTGGTAATTATTATGCATTAATTAGACATGACTTTGCCTAATTTCCTTGATTTTTGGCTTTTGTGTTGCCTAATTGTAATTGGTTGATCTTTATTTTGCAGATCCTAACATGCCACGACCTGATTTGGATCATCTTATCCTCTTTTGATTTTTTTTTATTTTTCCATAATTAATTTATAATTTTCTTTAATTATTTACTTAGTTTTTGGCCAATTTAGGTAATTTCACATATTTTTATCTATATGTAAATACATGTAGGGTACACGTGAACATTCCTAATTATTATTTAGGTCATTCTAAAATTTTTAGTATATATATAATCTATCTTTAGTAATTTATTAATTATTAGATTACATTTTTCGCCTTTTTGGTAATTAGCAATTATTATGCTTAAAATTTGAAAATTTTATAGTCTCCTGTTTTACTACTTATTTTCTTAAATTCACATTTACGGGATCATTTTTACTAAAATTTCTCTCAATAACTTATAATTTGGGTTTAATCGGATCCTTTAACCAACCGCCCTTAACTTTGAGTTCTAAGTTCAATCCTACAGTCACTTGGCTTAGCTTTAGAGCTTACAGTCATGTTGCTGGCGACCAACCCAGTGTCGCCAACAGGCTTGCTCCCCTATTCTTTGAAGAGCTGCTTTATCATCGCATGGAGCTTATTTAGGTTCGCATCATTAGCCGGGTAAGCTCGTTGTGCAACTAAATGAGCCTGAACTCCCTGTAAGTCGGCTTCCTGCTCATTGCTAACCAGAGCTCAATCACGGGTAGCTACAGACCTTACTGGCTGCTTTCACAGTGACGGATCGGATTGCTAATTCCTTCCATTCTATAGCTATTGCTAGATGTTGTCCTACCTAATGTGGGCACCTGAAGCTTTAGAGTGGTGAGTTTGTTCACTACAACGCTCTGCTTCGTCCAGGCGAGCTTAGAGCTCCCTGTTCTACTCAGCATACTACTCAACTAAGTTCTCCGTGTACTCCAAGCATTCTTCCAGCACAGCTCTTGGGAGGGGCTAGTTGCCTCTAAATTGGTTGTTCAACAACTGTTGATTTCCTTTCTTATTGCATTGAGACATGATGTAAAGAGGCTTGATATGGGTTATGTGTTTAGTATGTTTAGGATTTCAGGTATAGGAATTCTCATTCTCACAGACAGCGTCAAATGTCATTCCTTAGTTCTTACCAATAGTTGATTAAAGTCTGCACATACTGAGCCTATAAAACAACGCATAGTGAAGGGACGTGAGGGGGTTGTCTGGCGCAACTACTCCGTTACTTAAGTCAACAATAGGCTTTCTGTGAAATAGAGTATTAAGTGCGCAGGCTTAGAGTGTAGAGTTTGTCGAGAAAGTTATCGTTTGGTAGATGTCTGGTATTTATAGTAGAATGGAGATAACCTTTAGAGATTAGTTGATGAGGGAGATCTTCTCCCATAAGTGTGGAAGAGTGGAGCTATCATGTCTGATGTGTCCCTAATATTTACGACATGGATGTTTTATCATTATCTTGTAGTTTATAATCGTTATAGTTCTTTATGAGGCTTGGGCCACTAAAGGTTAAGTCCGAGGCTTGACGCCTATAGAGGTGAGCCTAAGGAAGCAAAGATTAGCGGATCTGATCCAACTACTAGCAATGGTATGGTAGTTAATAACAATATAAAATAATTTCCTACTTTTATTATCGTAAATCATTTTTCCTATTCTCCCGTATAGGAGGCATTAAGTGATACTTAACCACCAACTCTTGCCATAGACTGCTATCTTCACCTTACACTAAATGCTGCTTTTAGAAACTACATATAGCCATTATAAAATCTTTAATTTCAACAAATGTTGGTTTGAAAAACACTTTTTTGCAAAATAAGCACCCTCAACATTATAAATATCCTCTGAGCTTCAATATATATATCAAATGAACAAGAACCCAAAATACATGTCCCGTAATATCATAAATATACTTTATGGATATAAAAATACTATCATTTACCTCTGTAGTATCTTTGTCCTTTTTTATTTCAACAATCATGTACTACATAGAAAGCTGGTTTTGAGTTAGTGATATCTATAGTAATAAAAGGAAAAAGGTGGTTTTGATGCCTTATATGGTTATAAGTATTATACTAATGTGATAAATATATAATAATAAGTATATAATTTATAATTAGAATTGAAGTTATAATTATAGGGGTTTAGAAGAGCAGTTATACTATTGGAGAAAAGTGAAAGCAAAGTTAGATATCGTTGTTGTATTGTTATTTATTTATTTATTTTTTGTTATCTTTTATGCTCTCGTGATAGGGTACGTTTTCCACTGGTTAATAATAAAAATCTTCTACGTATGTGCTTTACTGTTACAATGACTTCGAGATTAATGCACCTCGCCGGTGGGGATTAGTTAGACGATTTCAAATAAGTATCATGTTGACTACTATTACCAAAACGTTAAGCGGACGAGAAATACTATTAGGTAATATGTACGGATGAATAGTGGATAAGTAGTAATATTATTCTAATATGGTATTAGTAGTTGTTAAAATCTAAAAAGCTACCAGTATTGAAAAAAGAAAAAATCAAATGTCAATATTTGATGAGTGTGCACCGGTAAATAATCCATGTGAATATTGCAAGTGAGATATTAAATGCATTTTGTTACATACACTGTACACTTAAAGGTATGATTTGATTGTGTAAAATTTATGCGACTATATTTGTTTAATACTTGGTTTACAATTTTAACCCTTTTTTTTTTTTTTGGATAAATATGAGGGAGGGAGGATGAGAGACCAGTGGCGATATCACTGGGTGATAATAGCCTTGGCATAATTTTAGCTCGATTATTAGATAAAAAAAGAATATTTACAAAATTTAACTTTAAACAAAAATATAAGTTTTTTGAAATCTCAAAAATATCATCTCACAAATCACAAACATAATTTAATAATCCATTCAAATTATACTTTTTAAGTAATAAAAAATATAATTAAACAAATATTAGAGAATATTAAGGATAAAAATATCAAAATAGAACAACGAGTCCAATACTTATGTATATCAAATGTATGACATCACAAAAAACTATGTTCAGTATTGTACAGATAAAGCATTATATAAAAGAATTGCACTATCTTTTACTCTTACTTGTATTGTCCAATTCTCTATATTTATCTTCAATTCTAACAATCAAATGCTAATAAAATTTACTATATTGTTATCTAAACAAAAGTCCCTATATGGATATAAGATCATCTAATATATCTTTTTTCATGGGACTTTTATCACTGAGTTATCAAATCTTAATCTCTCATAATCTATGTCTGCCGATGGGGACTTCTCAAGTGGTTCTAATGTAATATGTACGATTTTGAAGTACCATCTATGTAGAGTGTTACATAGTGGAAATTTTTCATCTTATTGTAATAATGAAAGCAAGCACGGAAGAAATTCAAGCTTTTGCATCCCTTACAATATGAAGGATAATGATAGGCCATAAATAAGGACACGGATTACAATAAAGCTAAGAAGGATGCAACCCGCATGCACATGTTAAGGCATTAAGGTAATATAATAAAATTTTCTTGTCTTCAAGTGTTGCCTTATATATAAAAGAAGTATATATTTGTATCAAATATTCTTTATATATAGCAATAAAAATTTACCTAGATTATCTAGTTATATATGTTTTAATGTATAAATTTGATTCAATGGGTAATTATAGGTATGAACTCAATGTTTAAATCCAAAATAATTAAACACTTCAAGCTACTATTCCTCATAAGTTAATGAGAGTATAGGAAACCTAATCTAAAAGATTGTTTTCTATAAGTTCTCATTGATTAAGTCCAATAAGAGATTAAATTATACTTTTGATTGTGATGGTTGATATTATATTTTCGAAGTAGATTAAATTGAAGGGACTCCATTATACATTATTAATACAATAATAAGAATACTTAAACCTTATTCCCACAATGTAGGGTCTATTATATGATCATATTTCATCATAATTTCTATTATGGATCATATTTCTGTTACTACTTAAAAGTGCGACAACTTCTTAGATGAACAACTGCATAAAATTATTGCAAGTAATAAATGTTTTTATTTAAACCAAATTCGAAATTATGAGGAATGCGACAACAAGGTATAGTCCTTTTGTAAAGTCAAATTTATCTAATGAAATTAATAAAGAGATTTTAATCGAGCTAAACAAGTCATAGTTTAACCCGCTTGAATTTACAATTTAAAAAATATTTAAAACATGAAAATTTTCATCTCAATCATTCAATAATCTATCAAATAATACTTCTTGGGCATTAAATAACCCAATTAAAATTTAACATTGTAAACTCCATTGATCATGGATAATTTTAAAATTACATTTATTTAACATTAAGTGCAAATATAGGGGGTTTAAAGTTCTACAAGAGAGGAAAAAAAAAACTAATAAGCACTTCGTCTCGATGACCAAGTTGTTTGAATGAAGTCTTCTCGTCGGCAGGACTTCATTTAAATGCCTTGAGCATCTATTGGAATAACATCCTAATTTATCATAAGAATAACTCTATTTTCATTTTTTTTTTTTCGAAGCCCTAAATTAGGTGTTTGAATATTGCCCTGTTTGTTTTTCTTTTTTTTTATTATTATTATTATTATTTTTTTTTTTGCTTTTTCTTTACTTTTGAGCCCTTATTCCTCCCCATGCTTGTTCTTACACTTAATTTGTCTTTCAAGTAGTTATTCATTCATGTTTTTCACTTGAAAACCAATGAAACACATAGAATGTCTACAAAATAAAAGCTACATTGATGTAATTTAAAATCAAAATGTCATATCATTTTTCATTAACTTCTCTCCACATGTTTCTTTTCTTTTTTTTCCCTTTTTGCTCTACTAGGCTTCTTTTATATTGGTCACCTCTAAAGTATCACAATTTTTAATAAATGCCCCTGAACCTAGTCTTTGTATGTGGCAAATTTGTCTTAGTCGTGCTTTCCTTATCTTCTCATTTATGGATGTTTCTCCAACTTTTCTTTAAATATTGTTATTTCTTATCTTGCCAGTGTCCTTATGATTGCAGATCCATCTTAGTATCATTTCTAATACGCTCCTGTAAACAATATACTTCCTAGGCTTCACATCCATAAAGCATTATTATTCGTTGCCACTATAGCCATATGATAAAACTTATTTTAAATTATACAGTATGTAATATCCTAGAAAAAAAAAAGGAGATATAAAAGAATAAAGTCATAAAAATAAATAAAAGATGAGTAAGTTATAAATAAAGATATTAAGGTCTTAAACAACGGTTTAATAAAGGGTAACGTTAGAAGTACAAAAATTTCCTGATCTAACTAATGCATATATATTACATTATTTCCTAGAAATTTTTTTAGACTTTTTGGAGCTATCGAATAAGATTCTTCCACTACAAACCCGGGAAATGCTCAAGGTAAAATATTCTTTATACCATAGATTTTTCTTATAATCTTTATATTTAAGAAGATTATGGTGATGATTTGATGGTTAAAGTAATAAAAGTAATGGAAAATTTGATGTTGATGGAATAAGTATTGAATTTGAATAAGGGTTTAGAGATGTGTGATTTGTAATGTATTGCTAATGAGATTTTTGTTGAAACGTCGGATTGTTTTTAATAATTTAAGGGTATTTTGATCCATGTGTTGAGGTGTTGGAGTGTTGTTATTGTGTTTAGAAAGGAGTTTAGGTAAAAAAAAAAAAAAAGTTCAACCAGAAAGTGATATGATTGAAAGACATGATCATGTTCCTTGCAGTAGGTAATGTGGGCTAATAGACTAGAAAGTTACACAACCAAAAGTCACAACCTTGTCTCCAGTCATGTCTCTTGCAATAGGTGATGGGGGCTGATAAATCAGAAAGTTACACGACTAAAAGATACGACTGTGTCCCTGATCGTATCCTTTACAGTAACAAAGTGCAACTCAGTAAGTTACACGGCAAAAAAAAAAAAAACATGATCATGTCATTGATTGTGTCGTAGGCTTAACTCCAACGAGTTGAGTTTTTCCTCTTCTTTTTGTTTTATTCCTTATTACACCTTTAAAGTAAAGCTCTTTTTTAAGGAGATTTAAATGAATTTAAGGAGATTTAAATGATCTAAAAGTGAATTTTAGCTAAGAGACAATATTTATTTATTATTTAAAAGAATTTAATGAGTATTTATTGTTTATAGGATTTAAAGCTAAGCTTAATTCGTTAGTAATGGATTCTAAATATCAAGGTACATGACACTTGATTGTTGTATATGAGTATTAAAATAGCAAAAATTAAAATGATTTAAATGTATACCCAGTTTATGAATCTTTTTGTTACTTATGTTTGGCTCGTCTTAAGGACTTGAAGTGGCAAATCCTTAAAAGGTAACCCCGATGATCCTTACAACGCATGGTCCCTAGTAGAGTCTTGATTAAAAATGATCTGGAGTAAATTTAGGTGTTGTAGAGGGGTTTAAAGAGGCACACCCAAAGTTAGGATGTTATAGAGGGGCTCGAAGAGGTATATCCAACGTTAGGTTGTAAAGGAGCTCGAAGAGGCATGCCCAAATGTTAAGTTGTGATATGAATTGCGATGTGATCGGGTCGTGAAGGACTACTAATGTATGCTTATATAACCGACTTAAATGCAAAGATAATTAAATGAATTATATTATTAACTTGTTTTGCATTTCTACGCATGTGAATATGTATCGTTTGATTACTCATATGTAGTTATGTGTTGTGTATTAGGTTTCGGCTCACTTTATTATATTTTTAGATGTAGGATCTACAGTTGTACTGCTTAATTTCCATAACTTATGGAGTCAATTGTTACTTCCTTGGGAATGAAAAAAGTGAGGACGATGTAGGGTATTGAAGAATATCCTTAGAAACTAATTGATAAGGTTGTTTAGTCTTATATGGTAATGATAATTAATTAGACATTAATATTTCTTAACTAAAAGTTATTCTAGTATTATTTGAAGATTTAATTGTATAAGATTATTTGGAGATTTAATTGTATAAGATTATTTGGAGACTTTTATAGTATTATTTGGAGTTTTTAGTCGAACGTTACGCCTAATGTATTATTAGAAACTAAGGACATGTGGCGATCCATGATGTCTTCAGTTCTCAAGCGTTACATAGTATGTTACAATTACACTAAATTCAATGCATTTCTCTCAACTTCATGCGCTTTACTTAAATTTTGTGTATAACATCTTTATTTGTAGCTCCATTCTCTTAGAGTATTGATCATAAATACTTAAATCTCACTAAGAGTTTTATTAATTGGAAGTTATTATGTTTCCGACACAGGTTGCATTTGTCTTTAAGTTTGTTTATACTAAGATTAGACCTATGAAAAAACCTATACCAAGTGGAATTTATTATTTTAATCATAATTTTATAGTGACAATCAACCTCGATAGTTTATTTAAATGTAATATAAAAAATGAGGAGTGCCTAGAGAGATATCCACTGGGACATCAATCAAGTTTAATTCAAGTAATTTCAATGAAAATCCCAATTTGTGATGGAACTAAGGTTTTGGACTTTTGTAGGGATGGGTTGAGTGATTTCTTGATAAATATGATGTTCTAAAAAAAAATACACTTGCTTAAGAGATTAAATGATGTTACGCATAGACCATCTCTTGAGATTGCTCGCCATAACTAAGAATTGATAAGAGTAGGATTATAGAGGGTTTAAGACTCAAAATATGATATTATATTCAATAGTATGTAGCTAATCCCTTGCAAGTACTTAAACAAATTTAGAATAAATCAAATGCTGAATAATTTCATGTATAATAATGCTACAAGTTGTCAGGTATGGAGATTATCGGCCCAATGGCAATACCTAAAGAATAAGTCTATATTTTATGGACTAAGTGGACTCAATTGTCCGATTAGTGCTAGGAATACTTGTCTATCAATAACCTACAAATTTCTACAGGTTTCCAATTTCTCTGTAAGGTTAACCTACACATAAATACAACACTTTAGTTCATGGAATACAACAGAAACACGAAGTTCAGAAAGGTAAAGCCAACTAAAGGATTGTAAAATAATTTATTCCTCTTCATCTAGTTTCTGCTTAAATCCTTGTTGTCAAGTTGTGAAGTCCTCTTACTCTTACTTGTATAATTGGGCCTATGTCTTGATTTTCATCATTTGCCTAAGGTTATTGTTGATTTACCCATAAATGAGGTTTAAGGCAATAATATTGGTGCTTCCTTCCACTTATCATGCTTCATGTCCATTAGTTGTGCTTAGATATAATAGGTAGCATATGTCACTGCTATTGTTGAAAATTCCAAAGAAGAGTTAATAATAGAAAAGATAACTTTGGCCTCACCAATGTATTTGAAGTACTTGTCTACTAATGCTCTAATCTAACTCTCAAAAACTAATTCTCTCTCTTTTCCCACCATCTAGAAACTTAACGCATGGAATAAGTGCATTTCAATCTCAATGGATGGTTTAATAAAAGGTACCAAACCCAAGTGGGTCATAGTCTATTGAAGGAACTTAATCCTATCATGAGCTACAATCTTTCCATCTCTTATTGTATCATCATACTTCATTTTAATCCAGCCAACCACAATAGAACACACATCACCTCCTCATAAATATTTAACTCCGTTTAAGCTATTACCTTTAAGTACTCTCAATTTTGCCCATGGGTATCCAGAGATATAAATGTAATCATTCTTCTACCAACAACCATAGACATAAGCACTGTTAATAATATCCCTTATATGGAACATTAGCACATCCACTTGAGTAAGAATTCAATTGAGCGATTACCTTTCTTGCAGTACACTTAAATACATTAATGGTTCTACTTCCCATTAAGTACTCTTCAATGCCACTAAGACTAATACCGGATAGCTTAGTAAAGTCTACATTTATAATTAGACAACAATACGGACTTGAAGTGCACAATTCTAGTAGTAGGTACAATCATACAATCTTAGAAGAATTTTAATAATACAAGAATACATGTATCTCAATGTTTTCTAAGTAGGTTTCATAGGGAGGTAATCTTTAAGCATTGGTTGCCTAATTTATGTTATCAACATAGATGTTTCTTTTGATGCCGGTTCATCTAGCTCTAAGCTTCCCAAACCTACTAAGGTGTCATGAGGTGTAGTATGATTTTCTTCCCATCTTTTGGAAGATGTAAGTGCTCTTATAGGCATCATGGAACACTTTACCATCAAATAGCCATATTCTGTCCTAAAGGATGTAAGAAGCACATGTAGGCAAAATATAAAGTAGAATCTTATCCTAATATCGATTATCAATGGAGAGAGGTACTCCAACTTGTTGGGTTACATGGAAAGATCTCTACTCCTTAAGCTAATGAAGCTTATGTAGATGGAGATGAGATATTATTGAGAGCTTAAAACGATCCACCACTGAAGCTATAACATTTGTACAGGTACCACCATCTATAGTGAGCAAACATAGGTTTCCTTTTACTTAACGAGCTATGTGAAATAGATTCTCTCATTGTTCATCCTCAATAATTGGTGTTATACTTGAAACTCTTTTTAGGACAATGGTCATCATTTGGCCTCCTTACTCCCCATAAGTGTCTACATCATCGTTACCATAATAATAGTTAAAGGTAATTTCGATATCACTAGTTGGTTTAGCCTCTTTAATCTCATCTTCACATGGACATCGAACTTTGGCATATTTCCTAACAGTATTAGGACTTGCTTATTCAAGCATTTTGAGGCTACATAACCAAAGCCAAGGCATTTAAAACACTTGACTTAGCTAGAATTTTCCTCAAAGCTCTCATAAGCATCCTTTTAAGGCCTTCATTGGTGACTGTTTCTTATTGAAAGTCGCTTCCTAACTCTATTTGCTTAGCATTAGTCTAGTCTTCTCCACTTCCATCTGAAATCACCACTTTTTGCTCCTATCTTCCATTGTCATTAACAGTTACATTAGAAAGGGGGATGAATCAAGAGGAGGAAGCTCAATCTAGGTTGCTCCTCCTTTGTCATTTCATTTTTTGTGCTCATTAGATGGCCTCTTTAAGGATATTTGACCTTTGTAACTCTATTACACAATCAATTTCATATTTCAAATCTAAGGCAAATATCTCAATAGTTTAGTATTTAGGTTCTCGAACTTCATTTCTTATCATTAGTATCTCAAATTTTTGAACATCTTCATCTACACTCTTTCTCCCTTACTCTAGGCTTGCAGTTTCTTATATGTCTCTTGAAGGTAATAATTTGGTACAAAATGTTTTCTTGGGATAACATTCATTACTCTACATTCAAATCTCTCCTTCATCACTTTTCCTACGACTAACTAATAGATTCTTCTACTAGAGGAAAGCATACCCTGTAAACTCAAGAGCTACAAGTTTGATCATTGTTACATCATCGTAGTTGTGACAAATAAAGAATTTTTTTTATCTTATCTTCCCATTCGATCCACTTCCATAAAAGGAAGGCATTTGGAGCATAGCTATATTAAGTCTCCTTAGTTGCCATTCACCTCTATCGTTATATCCTATAGCATAATTATCTCTCCCTCCCTTAACATATGATATCGACAATGTGTCTACAACCTCCTTCTCCTGCTCTATGCCTATAGTATCTAGGCAAATTAATTCCATCATCATGAGGAACATCATTAATGGGTTAAGCTTAGGCCAAGTGGTGGATAGTAATGGTTAAGTTATTTATGAATTCGGAAAGCTCTTGAAGTTGCTGTTCAGTGGTTCAAGTGCGTTGATTTGGCACTCCTCACTTATCGTAGTCATTAACATACCCATGAACACTTTCGATTGATACGTCCAAATTTAGAATAATGAGAGTAGTAAGGTGTTTTTAGGAATTTGAGTGTTTAAGGTTATATTGAAGGTAATGGATGTGTTTAGGTTGGTATTTAGGGTATGACTAAGGACAGAGATGTGTTTAGGAATAATGTTTTAAGCTCTAGGTGGAAGGTTTAAGTCTTCTTTGGGGAATTTGATCAAACACTTGGTGAGTAACTCAACCCTTCTTCACAATTGAATTAATAACACTTCTACTACTACATCCAATCAATAAAACAACACTAGAGCAAGTTAATACACACCACAACACAATCATAATCTCAATACAACACACAAAGCAAACCCATACATAACTAAGATGATATGTGGCACTCCACGACTATATGCTCCCGTCGTCGAAGTTAAGCTTTGATACCAAATTAATTATGATGTACCTAGGGAGACAACTATAAAGACATCAATTTAGTTCAATTGAACTAATTTCAATGAAACCCTAATTTATGATGAAACCAAGCTTTTGGATTTTATAGGGATGGATCGTCAATTTAAGACTCAAAATATGATATGATATTAATAATGTGTAATTAGTCCCTTACAAATACTTAAGGAAACTTGAAATAAATCAAACGGAGAATAATCTTGCATATAATGATGCATTGACCGGTCGGTATGGAGACTACTAGCCTTATGGTGATCCCTAAAAGCAAGTCCACATTTTGTAGACTAAGTGAACTTAACTGTCCAACTAATATTGGGAAAACCGACTGACAAGTAATCCACAAACTTTTGTAGGTTTCCAATTTCTCCTCTAAGGTTCTCTAGCACATTAATACATCTCTTTAGTTCATGCAATACAACAGAAACATTGCAAAGTTCAAAAAGGTCAAGCCAACTAAAGGATTGTAAAATAATTTGTTCCTCTTCATCTGTTTCCTTTGCCAAAATCCTTGCTGTTAAGTTGCGAAGTCTTCTTGCTCTTGTACGTGTGATCGGGCCTTTGTCTTGATTCCCATTAGAGTATGAAAGTGAAAGAATGGAAATAAAAGGATAAGAATCAGTTTCTACATATTTAGTTTTAGTCCCCTATAAATTAATTATTTTAAACATGCGTTGAAAGCTTCTTAATATGTATACTAATTTCTATAACTACACATAACTCATAGGCTACTATTTTCAACAAAATGGATTTTGAAATTCTTATTTATTGAAACTACTATGATGCTATAAATATTTATTTATGAAAATAAACTATAAGACAGGTTACCGTATAATTTTAAAAAAGAAAATCACTAATGTTTACTAATGTAGTTTTTTCCACATACATGCCACTAAATGGAAATACAAATCCATTTAAATTGTGGTCCTATTTTTAACAAACTAGTTTTTGAAACTCTTACTTATAGAAACTATTGAGAAGTTTGTAAATATTTATTTATGAAAATAAACTAAAAGATACGGCTACGGTATGGTTCTAAGTAGAAAATTGTTAATCTTTACTAAGGTTGATCTTATAGACAAAGGTAGTTTTTTCGACTTACATGCCATTAAATTTAAATGTAAACTTATTTAAGTTGGAGTGAGGAATAGATATAGTTGATTGTATCCACATCTTTTATTTATCTTTTGATACCTAGGGAATTGGAAATATTCTAAAGTTTCATCAGTATAATATTTCAGACCATCACCTAATCATTAAGATCTATATTCACTATCATTTTTTCTAAAAATAAACTAATTTTTGAAATAAATATAGTTGATTCTGTCTTATTTTTTAGTAATATAGATGTCTTCCTTTGTTAAACATTAGGCCATTCATTATCATTTTTTCCCTCTAAACATCCATTATTAAACACAAGCCCAGTGATTATCACCTTTCTTTCCTCTGAACATTCATCAATTTATCAAGCCATCTTTGAAAGTTAGGGATTAGCATGATCACAGATTCATATAAAGCAAATTTCACAAGCAAGAAGGCATAGCTAAGTTCAATCTATACAAAACCGGATCAATAATACTCAACCAACCTAGAGCAACATAGTAAAAATGAATCACAAGAACAAGTTTTGAAAGCAACATACCTCAACGGAAAATGAAAATAACTCTTTCAATTGGTATATTTGTTCTAATACCAAAATCATGTGTTGAAAGATCAAGATGCCTCCATAGAAATCCGACACTTCAAAAGTTATACCAACTAAAAACACTTACTCATGCATGCAATAAGCACAAAAATGATTGGTTTGAAGTAATTTTAATGCATTATGCTTAGAGTTGATGGGTGTTTGCTAGAAGTTGACCTATGTGATTATTTCATTTTTTGCATAAGAATATTTTGTCCAACACATAACAAATTAACCTAGGTTTCCACTAAATCAAGGGTTAATAATCATACTAAAAGGGGTTTTGATAATGATGCATTAATAAAAATCTACTATAGGAAAAAATAAACATAAAAAGTTAAAAGTTTCTAAAATTATGTAATACCATAATATATTATATTAACATTGTTGTCTTGTATCATTTTAATAATATTAACCTCATTTATATCGAAAAATAATTGATAGTTCCTAATTATTAAACTCTATCATCATATTAACTATAACAATTTACTCCTCTACTCATAAACATCATATTCTACTAATATCATAGGATGATATGTTTTAAAGATCAACTTCATTATAAAATAACCTTCCATTTTATTTAGAGAAAAGAAAGCATATGATTTTACATATTCTTATTATCATTAGATAGATTTTAAATGATAGTTTCTTTCTTTACTCATTTATATCACATGTAATTTTGTTTACTTTTCTACTTGACATTACATGTGTGTTTTCATCTAATATAACATTAGACCCATTGGAAGTTTAAAAAATATCAATATTATTAAATCCGAGTTAATCCAAATAGTTGAAAATCCTTTCATAAAATCGGTCTCGTCTAATCACGAGCCAACTCCCAATCTAACTTATTTAATTTATTTAATGCTTGATCTTCCTATATATTCAAATAAATTATTTCTTATATATTCGAATCAATTATTCAAATCGAACTTGAAAATACTGAAAAATATAAAATACTTTAACATAAGATCTATGAGTACATGGATTACTTTTTCATAAAGGGGGAAAGTAAAGTTAAAAATGTTCTTGAGACGATTAAGGATAATAATTAAAGTGTAAGATTGATTTTTTATATCTTTTATGGCATAGAAAACATTCTAGTCAAATAAACTTCAAAAATGAAAATCGTTGCAGTTAGAAAGAAGCTATTTTCATTGGTTATATATAAACAATATGTCAGTATATATTAAGCAATCCCATAAATATTTTATTTATATTTAATTATCTACCAATTTCATTATTATGCATTATCTCCCAAAACTTGAGAAACCAAAGAGATGGCTACGAGTGTGACGATGACGGTGGTAAGATCATATTCATATCCAACTCCAACACTTTCAATTCCTACAAGATCCAGAACTATAATGCCCTCCAACCCCAACTCTTCTTCTTCAAGTATTCACAACGACATCACTAGCAACAAGTCCAACAACGCTAACATCAGAAAACTGCCCATATTACTTTTCGACGTCATGGACACAATCGTTCGTGACCCTTTTTACGAGGATGTCCCTGCTTTTTTCGGGTCAGTCGGTCACTCATTCAAATCAACCAACACCCATTTCCCCGTTTATCAATCTTATGTTTCTTTATCGGTTCGGTTCATGTTACAATCAATTGGATGGTCCAGTCACTCGTCTAACCAACAGTTGAAATGGATTCGTTAAATTTTGACAGATTAATTTTAAATTGTCAAATGGCTAAGGAATTTACATACTTTGTCATGTAACGGATTTATTTCACCGTCGTACTGGATGGTCTCGTCGACTGGACGGTCGGAAATTGTGACAATCGATTCAACTTTCGGATAATCTACATTCTGCACTTTTATCACATTACTCGATTTCTTAATTCAAGTGTTTGTTATTGAATAACGATATTGATACTGAAATTAAGTTAATGATGATTTGTTTTGTCTGACCCAGAATGTCTCTTAAGGAGCTTATTGAATGCAAGCACCCAACTGCTTGGATTGAGTTCGAAAAGGGGCATATTGATGAGGCGCTTCTTCTTATTCTTTACCTGCTTAAGATTTTATATATTGTTTTTATTATGTTTGTTTTTAACATATAGACAATATTGCATATGTTTTTGTTACCTTCAGAGGGAACTGGCTGCTAAGTTTTTTAAAGATGGACGCCCTTTTGATTTAGAAGGTGGGTTTTATTTATTTTTTGTTTACTCTTTCAATTTTGGTCATCATAATCTGTTAAAGAATAATTAGCTCAAGTTCAGAAAAATTGTTTAATTGCCTCCAAATTCCTGCTTAATTTTTTCCGAAGGAAATTTGAAGAATTTTCTCTTTTTCCTACAATTGTATAGCTTGCATGAGAACAATTTCTCAGGTATTGAAAATCAGGAAGAATGTGTGCATTTCAATGCATTATATGTTGGGTTTATGTGATAGCATTATACAACTCCAAGGCCATTTTAAATACAGAGTTGAATCAACTGCTCTACTGTTTTAGTGGGAGAGAAGTTGGTGGGGCAGAAGGACATGGGGTCGAAATCATTTCTCAGATTCTTAATTTCCTGAAACTTGATTCCTGTCTTTCACTAGTTATGTATAAACAAGGAATGAATCATTTATTTGCTCTAATTGTCATCCTTGGGTTCCATGTGTATGTCTATCCTGATTTGATGACAACCATATAGAAGACTCTGTGGCAATAAATTAATATCGATTAGTTGTGCATTCTGGAAATTGATTCTCTTCGCCTTTCCAATATTCTGCTTGGTAATTTTGGTTGGGCCATGGCAAAAAGAGCTTTTTTCTTTTGATTCTCTTCCAAAATATTTTTAAGGGGCTTCTATGATCTGAATTTTTCAGGCCTCAAAGCTTCTATGAGAAGAGGATATTCATACCTTGAAGGGGTTGAAGAACTTCTTCATGATTTAAAACGAAACAACTATGAAATGCATGCTTTTACTAACTACCCTATCTGGTAAATGATGCAGATTTATGTATTTTAAGGAACTTGCTTTTTGAATTGGTTTTAGATTTCCTAAACCTATTCCTTTTTCAGGTATGGATTGATCGAGGAGAAGCTAAAACTGTCGAATTATTTGTCCTGGACATTTTGTTCATGTACAATCGGTATGTTCATATTGAATAAACAAACTGGCATGGTTTCTTGCGTTGGATATTATATTAAAAGAGATATTTTGTGATGCTGAATATGGCACATTAGCATATGTTTTGTTTGGATATGATTTTATCTTGTCCATGTAAGATTATCGAACAATGTCAAAGTCACTACTTGAACCGAGTATTTTTTTGAGTTTACGCCTAATTTTCAAGTTGCTAATTATCATTCCCAATCAAATTTTTGCTTGTTAAATATACCATCTCACCTGTAATTGTACTATTTGACCAATATTTCTTTGTCGTTGTAACTTGTGTAAAGATGATGTAAACAATAAATTTGACGAGTAGAAGTTCAGTTGGATATTAGTAGGAACTTCATACTTCAAGTGTAGAATTTGATAAGTATAAGCATGACTGAGTATGATATTTAGCAATATTAAGTTTCGGTGTAAAATTGAAATGATGCACAAAGTTCAAGTTTTGATTGTACATTATCCCTAGATTGTCTGATAACATGGTATAAAGCTGTGCAAAAAGAGAGAGGACAAGCCTAGGATACTTGGGTTGAAAAAAGTGATCTTCTTTTATGGATATCAGATGTGATTTTGAACTAAGCACAGCTAGAATTATGTAGACAGGCCTGTATTCTCGCATAAAGTTTCACCTTTTATCTTAGTCTTTGAAAAGCCACTGCCATTAGCTCCTCATGTGAGTAGCTGTCCCTTGATTGTATGAGAAATGCTGTTGCTTAAGGATCTCTGTCTCCAGCACTTTATTTCAAAGGTGTTCTATATTCCCAATATACATCAGATTATACAGTGATAATTACCAGATGTATGATGTTTTTAAACACTAGGGAAACAGCCAAGAATGCTTATACATTTTTAGCAATGATGGTTTTCATTATTCTCTTTGTTGAAACAGTTATGAAATTGCCAATCTTGATTATTTACTTATCTCCCCCCAAAATGAGGGGGAAAAAAAAAAATTGCCAAGCTTAGTCCGGTTACGCTTCAATGTTCTGCTCCAAGTTTTATGTGGTTTTCCTTTTCTCCCAGACTGAATTTTATGTTAATTTATATTTTGCAACAAAAATGATGTGTGGATCAACCATCAAACTTTGAATGTTACTAGAGAGTAGAGATCTGCTGCAATAACCTTTGTTTTTGCATGTGTAGTACTTATTTAACTGGTTTTGGTGGCTGCAATTTCTACTAGTTATTATATCTGACTCTAACTTTCCTGTCAAGTTTTGCCAGTTGCATTAAGAGGATACATTAATATCCCTTGACTCGTCATCTCTTTTATCTTCCTTTCAGTTAAATACTCTGTGTCTTAATTTCTCCCCAGGAAAGCGGAAGCCTGATCCTGACTTTTTTTTGGATGCCATAAAGCAACTTAAAGTCGATCCATCCAGTTGTATCTTTGTAGATGACAGGTATTCTGCTTTTCAAATATTTTACTTGAAGTACAGATCAGAAGTTAACCTATAGTTGACTGATTAAAATGTGAGTGCTTAACCTGGATGAAGTTCTTTTCATTTGAATTTGAACTTTCCTGATTAGTTCAGACTGTAAAACAGGCTGAGGAATGTAGAGGCTGCATCAGAAGTAGGACTGGTAGGTTTACAATTCAAAAATGCAGATTTGTTGTGTCAGGATTTACGTGATAGAGGAATCAACATATCAGCTGATGGACACTCCAGAATCCAGGATGACAGCTTAAACTTGTAGAAAAAGAGAATCCCTCTCAACTAAGGACTCCTCTCTAAGGATGATGACTTACTGTTAGTCTTGCATGAATGGTTCATGCCAAATTTTCCAGTCTCCAAATAGAGTCTGCATTAGGGTCACATACAGATTGGAAAAATTAAAATATAGGAGATTAACATTTAGAGGTAAGTTTAAATAAGGAATCAATATTTCAAAATATTAAAATAAAAAATCAATATTTTGAAAAGTTCAAATGAAGGATTAACGTTTTATAAATTTATTGAAATAAATTATATGAATCATTTTATAAAATATTGATTCCTTATTTGAACTTTGCAAAATATTAATCTCTTATTTAAACCGTTTGAAGAAATATTAATCCTCTATTTAAACTTTTTAAAATTTGGATTCTTAATTTGAACTTATCTCTAAATGTTGATCCTTTCCATTATAATTCTTCCCATATAGATTATATACAATGTGTACTCCCTTCTTGTGTTTTTGCTTGTATATGATAACAAGTGATTGGAAGGAATACACATAAAGAACACCATCTAGTGACACGATGTGGCCATGGGAAACTTGTCCCTATTTTCCTACCGTCAAAACATCACATCCAGGTGTAAAGCTCTCGTTGTAGGAATTCCTTCCATGCACTCCCTTGGTGCTCCATCTTTATCCCAAGATACTTTGCAATGTAATGTAATTCTTACTGTTCTTTGATCTTCAAGAGTCTTATTTGTTTAGAGTTGATTACTTAAATGCCCTGCCATAGTTATTTGGCTGCAAGGGTGTCCTTTTTAAGTTCTGTTTCCATATTTTGTATTATTTAAGTTGCCTCTTCTAGATACCATGTAGCCTAACTCCTGTGGAAGATACTGAGTGAGAGTAAGTGAAGGAAGATTAAGCTACATTTCTAAACAGCTATCACGCTTAATGAGATGACATGCTATGGCTGCTTTAATCATTAAAAAATCAAGGGCCCATCCGACGACTACAGTTGTGCCTACCTTTTTTTTTCATTTTTCTTCATCATTTCCTGCATAATTTGCATGGAGAGTTATGCAAAAATGTGGTAAATCGCTTTGAGGTGTCGAAACAGCCTCCTTAGGAAAACAAGCATAAGGTTGCACATATGCGCCTTCCCTTCCCCACATTCCACGCTTGTGGTGGAGCTATTTTGCGCACTAGGTTAAGTCCTTGTTACATAGATAAGAGAAAATGGTGCACAAGAGGTAGATTCCCCACAAAGACTACACAGATGCATGGACATTTCATATGCAAAATCATGTCAATGTCCAAAATCATCTCCTTTGACTTGCAATACAGTATTAAAAGAATTTCTCAGCCTGAACCTCAATATCATATGACATATCGACTGGATGGATGACAACAAAAATATACCCGTACGATAACAGCCCATTGTCAGATTCCTCGATGAAAATGCAGCAAAAAAAGGGCATTTCTTTAGGAAGGGCTTCAATTGATTACAAATCAATGGAAGCAATGTTGTCATCCGGTCCATTCTGCTCGTGACTGAACCTCGGAGGAGATGTCCACAATGATGTATCAAGATGAAGCACGATGCCTGAAAACCCTTGCAATTATCATTTTTGGTCCAACGTGGAAGATGAGGATCTGGATGCCATATCACGAAGGATAGACTGAGTGGTGAGAAATTTTTCCCTCAACTTCATGTTGTACTCGTACAAAAGTACGAGGTTTTTCTGGACATCAGCTAAATCCATTTGAGAATTAGCCTTTAGCTCTGCAAGAAAAGAGTCGGGATATAACTTAAATGAAGCTATTAAACAGTTAAAACCGACATGACTCTGGAAATGAGGCTTTGATTACACGCTCACACACACAGAAGAGGGGGGGAGAGGGGGACCTAGAAGTAAATGTAATATAGCAGAAATTAAGAGACATCATTACCCAAGGGTGGGGGTGGCGGTATCATCTGATCATCAGCAATTAAGAATGCTTGAGGCTCAATGGTTCTCCTATTGTGTGTATCACTTGAAAGCTGCTTTTCACCAGTTGTTGAAGACTGCTAAATTTAAGAAATAACTTCTGTCACTCAATCAGAGTGTAAGATTCATACATTCACTTTTAAATATCAAGAATCAATGACTAAGCAATATAAGCATAACCACATTACTGCACGATCAAGGAAGCAACGTAAATTAATTGCATGGAGCCTCAATGGACTTCACCTAAGGCATCTGAGTCTTTCTTGTGCAAAAGATGAGAAAATATAAACATGAATTCACGTTGCATTCCAGATCTTTTATGACACCCTCCAGCAGATTCTAAATTTAATGAATATTATTGCCACGGGTGTTGCTGTACCCTCATTACACATGTCATCTGTGCATGTTATAGTTCTAGATTGACCAACATACGAGAAACTTTACTTTAAAAATGCTCTCTGTGATCAACTTTTGTCTGACATGTCCTTCACTGAAAGCAATTTGGCATTAACTCAAGTAATCCATGACAATCGTTTTATTATATACGCATTCAATGATAAATATTACAAGCCTGGAATTTCTCTAGCCAAATAAAGTTACTAAGCAGCCGAAATAATTTGATCTGGGATTTAATTGCTAAAGATACACAGAAACTATTAGCATTTTGTGACCCATTTTCACAGCTAATCTGACAACTCAAATCTGTAACCAATTCAACTCTTTTCAATCCCAAAAGGTAGTAGTTTTTTCCTTTCTTCCTTCCTTCCTCACTTTCTTTCTTTCTTTCCTTCTTCTGCTTCTTCTTCTTCTTCTTTTATTATGTGGTGGTTTTGGTTGAGTCGTTTCTAATTGTTCATATTATACAACCCCTTACAGATATACAACTCAAACAGCAATTCATTATGAAGCCACCTAACTGGAAGAAATAAGTGTATATCTGTAAATCTGTCCAGGCACACACCATATTGGTGCAGACTCATAATCATGAAGGGATAAAAGTCACAAGTCTAAGGATACGATGAGTAGTTGTTGTCACCACTAATTACAGTGGGTTGTGATTACTAATGTTTGCTACATCAATGGTACTAAAAAGAATCTTTCCAGAAAGCCTAATACATTGAAATGTTCAATTATACGAAACTAGGAATTGCACTTACAGTTTCATTTGTAGACGAGACTTTACCCTCCGAATTAGGTGAAGCCCCTGCAACTAATGTTTTCATTCCATGAATCGACATATGATCTGGAGCAGTGCTCTGCATTATATTTATAAAAAGTGATTAAAAAGAAGTGTATGCAAATGGTAAATAGTTCTTATCATAAGTAATATGTAGATTGCAATAAATAACTTCACCTGTTTGCTAGGACTTGTGGTATTCCTGCTACGACTGATAGAATCTATTCTATGCTGCAATGTCCGTGAAGATCTGGCAGGTTGGAGAGATCCATTGCCATGGATAGGTTGCATGATGCAATTACTGCAGCATTTTTCCATCTTACTCTCATTATAGCTATCCTCCAATATGCTGCATCCCCAAGTGTACATTACATATTTCCTCAACTAGTTATCAGCATGAAGAAAAGTAAAAAATTCCATTAAAAATGGCTGGAAAAAAGGCACAAGAGAGAGAGAGAAACTGTTAGGAAATGAAGAAAAATACTTTATCCCAGCGTTCCTGAGCTCTACGTCGATTTCTAATTCTTCTTAGAGCCATATCTTCAGTTCGCAGCTTTTTAACTCTGAATTCACACTGCATAATGGTACAGGAGAAACAACACACTGTAACTTCTACAGAAAGTAATTCAATTAAAAAACAAAAAAAGAATTCAAGTGATTACCATTTCATGGATGATCAAACACAAAACTTATTCATAGAATACATATGATACCAATGCCACTCAAGGACATAAAAAGAAATATTAATAATGAAGCTTATTCAGGAAAGCACCTGTTCCTTGAGGAGCAACTTACCAATTATGCAATTACTGCCGCATTGTTTTCTTGTAAGTATTCAACAGGTTATGATGAGCTTTGTTTTCTTGTAAGTATATTTGTGCATGTACAGTCCAACTTTTTCTTTTGATGCAGACAAAAATGTCTGGTACTTGTTTCTTTACTCAATAATAATGCTTATGACATCCCAATCTACTCAAAGTACATAGTACACTACCAAATCAGGATGGACTTGTCAAGGATCACTAAGGAAAGGCTACAAAAATCAGTTTTTTATGAGCTGAATCCAGCGGGTTCACAGATTATGCACATGCTCATTTCCATGGACAACTATGCATTTTTTAGAAGATGCCATCACTTTTGACGACCTGCACTATCTGTGGATTCAAAAAATGCAAAATTGGAAAATGTAAAAGCTTGAAGGCCATAGTAGAGACGTAAATGACATTCGCAAGGTGTTTCAAGAACCAACTCGTTGTAATTCAATTAGAAAATACATGAAATTAGAAGAGGTAACAAATATCCATACTTGCACCAAGAGGTAGTAAAAGATGCCAATACTGATGCAATACAGGCCACCAAGGTCTGCGAGGAAACTCACTGCATGGAATAGCAAGGAGAGAAAAATTCCATTACCAAATATGAGGAACATACGAGAGGGACAAAATCTTAATTTACTAAATGCAGATGCTAGGAGTCACAATCACAGTAGTAGAGACATGAACTGCATGACTCACAGAACAAAAACCATTTCCCTCCATCTATATGATAGACTTCAACCAGTTAAATCTACATAAAAACAAATTGTTTCTACTAAGAAAAAAGAGTTAAAGATCCGATGGAAGCTGTTAGTTGAGGAACACTGGCCCAGAAACCAGATATAGGCTGCATTATATCAGGAGCAAAATGATATCATAAGCATCATATCTAAGTTGTGTTTACTCTTTTAGGGCTCTTGCAAAGCAAAGATGGTGAGATTAAGGCTTATTCTGCTAAGTCCATAATTTTGTAATACATATAAGACAAATAGCATGCCTGCCTGTGAACAAGGCGAAAAAATGACTGAAGAACTTCACACTACTCCTAATCAAATAGAAAAGCAATAAAAAATCAATCTAAGAAAATTTACTTTTCCACTGCACCTGACCAATCCCCTTGTGAAATTGCTCGTTATAAGCAAACTGCATTATTAGTTAGAAGGCTTGTAATATTACCAGTTTGGCACAAGCCGGCCACATGAAGCATAGCACTTAGTAGTAATGACAGAATCCCAGTCAAGAAATATTCACCCATTACTCCATTTTCATGGCCAGATGGCCCAAATATGATACAAGTGTCTTAGACTCTAAACCAGGGCTAATCAACTGCGTGTAGAATTATTTGTGTGATCTTCCCAAAAGCTGCTAATAAAGGTATCATGATTAAACTGCTGAAAAACTGTATTAATGTTGCAAGTCACTCACCAGGGCCCAAAATACTTTGATTGTCTATCTCAACAATATATGAAGACAGAAAGTTGACCAAAATTGTGGTGTTTATGATCCCATTTCCATTGTCAAGGGATGCTTGTAGCTGAGCTGCATCACTAAAAGTTGATCCAGGAACAAAATCATGAAATAGTGGCTGGATGAGCCTTAAATCATCCAAATTATGGTACATCCTTGGAAAAAGATTGAATTTGAGAATATTTGCATTGGTGCCCCTGTATGTAACAGACTTATCATTAGACGTACTTCCATTCCTCAGAGTGCCACTGACAAAACTGACATGCTTCTTACTGGCATGAGGCTTTGCAGAAAGGTTGAACTCGAAGGCAACTGCTGTAGCTGGACTACTAGGAACATCCACAAACTGCCACGAAATATAGTAACTGTCCTGCATTAGCTGGCAGTTTTTGCAGCTGAGAGTTATAATTGGGCCTTGGCTTGTGTTCAGGCAAGAATAGTTTGCAAAGCTGGAAAGAGGAGCAGTCCTATAGTCAAATAAACCGGGAGTTCCAGTGACTAATGTCCCAAGACCTCGCAGATTTGCACAAGACATGCTGGAAATGGTAGAAATGTTGAACTGCACATCGTTGTTGAATAAAGCCAAGTCAGGAGCATTCGTTGCCTTGACATTATGAACCTCGATGGATCTCTTTGAGATCATTTGGTAAAGCAACCTGAGAAAAACTGAAACCCAAGTCAACACAACACAAATGAGAGAGTACTACAGAGTATAACCACATTATGTAAAGTCGAGCATGATATAATCATATTACTCACGCCGCAAACAAGCCAACAAAAAGTATCCAACTTGCAATTGACAGAGTTCCGCCAAGCTCCGTCTTGCGTTTCTTGACTACTTTCTGATCTTCCTACAGAAACCAAAAATCAACATGAGCTTGAAATTTGTGTTCCCTAATTCATATTCCTCCTGTATTAAATTCCCATACACATTACTGACATATGATCGTCTATTTTGATCCAATTATTCCCTCCTCTCGTCTGTCTTTCCTTATGGAATTAAATAATTAAATTCAAAAGATCATCTTCTCTATAATAGCTACACCACTAATGGTTTGAACTGCAATGACTATTGGTACCATTATCTTAACTGCAAAAGCTAAAAAAAGGATCTTTATTATAGTTACGGCACTTAAGGTCCTAGATTGTTATGCTAGCACCAACAACACTACTCAAGCTTTATTCCCTCCAAGTAGGCTAGCTATATGAATCCTAATTTACCATTGCACTCCATCAACAATTATATCATCTCTAAAATTTGAGTATATCATATTACTTTGGAATTTTTCCCTTCACATTTTATTGTCTCTGCCGTGTTGCTTAATACGAGTAGTCTCCAAAGTATCTAAAATACCAACAGAAGTCCTTAGCTGTCATTAGACTTCCAAAATCTACAATGAAGCACAAGGATTTCCCAAAATCAATTAATCAAAGAAAATAATCAACTTGCTTGGTAATTTTTTTCAAATTTTTTTCAATTCATGTGACATTATGTATCTATCTATTTATCTATCATCATCATCACCATGTGGTTGGAAGGAACAAAATGGAAACTTTGTCCGATCCAAGCAAGTATTGCTTCTTTCTCTCGCTAATACAACCAAAAGTTCAAAATTTTGTACTAAAAACTAACTAAAAGTATGAACTTCTGCAATATCTCTCTCCAAAATAACTCAACTAACTAAATAACTAACTACCAGCTGCTACCGTGGAAAAAAAAAAAAACTAACTACCAGCTAGCTAACAAGAACAAGAAGAAGAAGAAGGAAAACTTACAAGCCAATGCCTAGTGGAAAAGCAAATATCCAAGCGACTAATCCACCACCTAATATGAAAAGCCAAGCTATTTCCATCTCGAACCTTCGAGAACCTCACGAACAAGCAAAACGCGAACCAAGAGAGCAACATCACTGCCGTGGCCTCCAAGAAAACGGCTTGAGATTGCGTGAACTTCTTGATAGAATCGAAGGAGAATATCGACACCGGAAAGCTAACAGCGTAGTAATCGACGCCGGAGCCCGTCAAGATTGTAGTGTTGGATGTGAACAAAGTGCAGGCGTTCGATTCGCGCGTGTAGAGGTACCCTGGTGCGCACGCGCAGAGGGAGGTGTTGTAACGAACTGAGTTCGTTGGACACGTCATCGCGATCCAATCGATGAGAGAGAGAGAGAGAGGGAGAGAGGGAGGGAGGGAGGGAGGGAGGGAGAAGGTACGGCTAGTTTTGGTATTTCGTGAAAACACGAGGTCAGCGTAGAGGAGAGAAATCGTGTTTTTGTCCACCGGGGAAGACGGACGAGAGAGAGAGAGAGAGAGAGAGAGAGGTAGAGAGAGAGCTGATATGACAGCAATGACAAATACGGTGGTTTTATAAGGAAGAAAAGAGCAACTCCGGCTCCTACTCAAAAGAGTCCAAATTGAATAGATATCTATCACCTTTTTTTTTTTTAAATTATATAAATATAAATAAAATAAATTAATTATTAATATTAAATGATATCTTTAAAATATAATATTATAATTTATACATATCTTATATTTATAAGTTATAATTTAATTAATTGAATATCATTAATATATCATATTTAACGAATATGATTTTTTTATAAATAATAGATATAATATTATAACTTAATTGTTAAGGTACATGAAAGCGTTTATAAAGTTAAGGATTTGAAACTTAAGAGCTTTATATTATATTTATTAAGTATGATATTAATATATATCGTATTTAATAAATATAATTTTATTATTATATTATATTATTAATTTAATATAATTGGTATTTATATGTATATTTTTAATTTTTATAGTAAAAATTTAAAGAGTCAAATCACAAAAGTATTGTGATAGGGAAAAAAAATGAAATAAAAAATAAAAAAGACTAAAAGTAGAAGATGCCACGTGGAATGATGTGGGAAGGTGATCACCTCTGAGTTGATCTTGGGAAGTACAAACTTCGAAGCTTTTGAATGGTCTCGACCTAAACAGCTGTAGAAGTGCTTAAAAGAGGGGAACTCGGCCCGGTCATCATCGGTTTTAGACCGTTTAATAGAAAAATTGAGATTTTCATCGCAATGTTTCTTATCTCGTTTGAAAGAGTTTGTGATTTAAGTGGACCAGCTCTTTAAAATTTGAAGATTATTTTCAAATAATTTAAGTCAATACTTAACGTAATGTTTTGTTTTTATTTTTTAGAAAAATAATCAACTTAGAATTTTTGCATAATTTATGATAAGAATTTTTAGTGTAATTTCATGGTTTTAAAAATTTGAAAAGAAAATTTTAGATAATGTGAAACTAAATATTTAACTTTTGGTGTTGATTTTACTCTTGTTGAGGTGAATAACATCTAATATTTAATAAGCAAAGGCTAAAAAATTTTCTATATTATCTTATATCTATATCTTCTATATTATCAAACTTAAAAGTCTTATTTTGACATCATACCTCTTGAAAATATATCATGTATGGAGTCGACATTAGATGTGAACTTGTTTACAGTAATACCACATCTATCAACTAATGTAACACTCTAATTTTAACAATTGCAGAGAGCTACCTCCATCTTCCTGTAAACCCATCATCTTCAAGTAATATATGATTAGAAATGGAGAACTCAAGGTGGGTTGGAAAAGGCTCTAGCTTCCAGAACTTCGGGATAAAAAAGAAGTTAAATATTGAAATGCAGAGATTTTGTTAAAAACGTAATTTGAATTTTGAGTATTTTTGCAGTTTTATTACATTTCAAGTTTCAAATTGCAAAATGTCACTCCCTATCAATTTTTTACTTATCAAAATTTATGTCTATAGTTTTTTTTTTTTTCCCCAAAATTTGCACCTACAGTATAAATTTTTTTCCCATAAACATAATTATACCTATGTCTAATTAAACTCTTTCACTTACCAAATTTACCAGCTACATCATCTAAAAAAAGATGCGTGACAAATGCTCATGGACAAAAAGTGGAAGTATAAGTAATTAAAAGTCAAGGGTATGAAATTGGAAATTTCAAACTTTTAGATCGGAAATTAAAAAGATCCAAAATTCAGATAATGATTTTCACATTATCAAAATACATACCATTTAGACATGAGATTAAATGTTTAATTCCTACTATAGGAGAAACCGTAAATAACTCCTCCAATAAATTTTAATTTAGATACGAATTTACTCTTTAAACATTCAAATATTATAAATCACACTGCTAAACTCTGATAACCGATAAGTTGTCAAAAATCCTTCTAAATATGGTGTAGAGGGAAAAAAAATTAATAAGTACTATACGTAATATATAACTATCAATTATATTTAAACATATGATAATATAATTAGTAAAATTTTTTATAACTATCCACTATTAACCTATATGTTTGAATTTGATTGGTAGTTACACATCAAGTATACTTTCAAGAATCACTTTCTAAACTTAGCATAATGTATTTTAAGATATCTAAACTGTGATCACAATATAATTTTTTAACTAAAAATAAAAGCTTTTTTTATGTTGCCAATTTTCCTTTTGTTACTTGTCGTTGTGCTTTTCTTTAACCTTTTTTATTTTACCAATAATAGCTACTAAAATAAAATTTCATTTATTAAAAAGCAATGGTTAATCAAACTAATACTCATCGGATGCTATTTATCTATTAATAGTTATACCATAAAGTCAAATACACGATAAGTACTCAATGCTATAAGTGTTCCTATCTTATTACTATTAGATAAAGCATCGATAAAATATAGATTATTAAAGGTAAAGAAAAAAACGTCATGCATATTCAAACATCTAAAAGGTTATAGGTGTATCAGCTTAGATATAGGGAGCTTTGTTGGAAATAACTCATATCATGATCTAAGAATTTTGAACAATAAATATCAAATAATGTTATAGTGGGTGAGGAATGTTTGCAAATTTTATATCAGTAAATGATAAACATAATTAATGGTATGGCAGTTAAGAAATTACACTTGGGAAACATAATTTTTAGAATCAACCCCAAGTAAAATAGGGACAAAATGCACTGGATTACTGGAAGATTTTGGGCCCGCGAACTCCAATCTGGAAAACTCTGGCTTCTAGCAACTGATTCCCACTTTTGATCAGCACATTGGAAAGCCGACGATATAAAGTTGATTCTGGAGTTCTCCACTTTGTTGAAGCTTGCTGTTGTCGTATTTTATGCACATTATTATTACCGAGGAGTCGGTCCATAATAATTGTACGAAATCTTGAAAGAATCCCTTAGGAAACTGCTATCAAGTTTAGGCTATCGAAAAACATACATTAGCTATATAAACTTACAATCCTCCTTGGATAAAAAGAACTCGTAATCTTCTCCAAAAAAAACAAAAAAACAAAAAAAAAAAGAAAGAAAGAAAGAAAGAAATAGTTGATCTTCTTTATGATGTAAAGAAACAAAAATTTCTTACCCCCTTAAAATAATATCACACGTAGAATCTAAAATTTAATTTCTATTTTTCTATTCATTTACCTTTTAACAACTCAACTCCATCACTTTTCAAGGATCATTAATTGCACACTCCCACTTTTTAAAGATTATTACTAATATTTTTAAGCAACATTGACTGCTGTGATTTTTTCTTTTGGCACTTCAAAACAATGTAGATTCAAATCATATGTATAATAATATAAAATTATATATTTTATACTAGTCTCTTGCATTTTCCATTGATATAGTAATTCGTTTTCTTAAAGATTTCCCTAAAATACGGTCCTTCGAAAAAGATTCTAATTCAACCCACGATATTATAGCCAAGGGATTTGAGATTGCATCAATTACCTTTTGACATCTCTTCTTCTTTTTGCTGGTTCTTTGTCGTAATAAATTATAGTCAGTGTCAAGAAGCATTCTTAGAAATAATATGGTACAGAGCGATACTATCCATCTGATCATGATAGAGAAATTTAAGAAAGGTTTGTACGAGAAAGGGAAAAAAAAAAACGCGTGCCGCGTGCAATAGAGATAGACATAAGCCTTGTGTTATCCGTTTGGTTTGAAATCCGTCCACATCGTTTTACCTCAAGCGAGACTCGTGGTAATGTGAGTCTTGATCTCGCCCCGGCTACATAAAGGCCGATCAATTAAATTATGGGGCCTATAGGAAGGGTATATAAAAAGGATTAAGTTTGAGGAAAAATGGGATCTGAAAATCGGCTCGTCTAGGTACGGTGAATCTCAAACCACCTTGACCTTGTTTATAGATGATGTTGATTAGAAGTCTAAATAAGGTCTATAAGATTACTACTCAACAAGCAAAAAAAAGTTTGAATAGAACTAATACGCTATAAATAAATTTGTAGTGGATATATATAAATAAAAATTTCATACATAAAAATATAAATGATAATTGTTAATAATGAGTTTTATGCTTTAAACCCAATCCAACTTAGCTAATGCTTAAGGATCTCATGTGGGTAAGATCGAATGTCCAAAGTATGAGCCTTCACTTGAATCCCCTACAAACCTGACTTACAGGAGTGCTTGGCCATAGAAGTTAAGCCTCATAACAAATGATTGTGTACTTAAGCAGTAAGGTGCCCCTAATGCATTAAATGCAAAGTGATGGGCACACATGTCCAAATTATTTGGCAACCCCAAACCATTAAATGCAACATAATAGGCATATGGCCTAATATAGTTACATCTTGATCTTGAAATATATCACGTCTCAAAATAATAGAATTGTAATAGTTGTACTGTGTAAACCATTCTATGATAAAAATTGACTTTATAATTACTATCTTAAACTCGATTTACACAAAACGTTCATGACTAACTTACTTTAAAGTAAACAGTTCATAAATTAACATGTTATTTAATTATGTAATTATAAAAAATACATATTTACACTAAATAATCTAAGTATGTTTATAAAATTTAGTAGCCTAATCATAATTCACTTGAGTAATACATAAATTAATACTAAAAACTTTAAAGATAGAATCTAATCTTGAAAGTGTAATTACTCCTTAGGTTATTATCCTTACTTCCCCAAAATTCAGCAGTTACTAAGTTTATGGTAATTATAAGTCACTTCCTAGCTAGCTCTCACGACAACATCTATAGAAATATGATTAATCAATAACTCAGTAAGTTTTTATAAAGATGTAAGTAATCAATAGCTCAATAAATTAGGATGAAAACTTAAAATTATACTTTAAACACAAATAAGGTTATCAAACAAATTAATTAGATACAATGCATGTATAAGTAAATGTCATTGCATGATATTGTTCGGTCCATTGTGAGATTAGAAAAATTATACCCACTTTAATCCGAGTTAAGGAGTTTCCATTTAATACAACAGTTTACGACCAAACCCAAACTCGTATGATGGAAACACTGCTCCTCTCGCAATTACCTTCGAACTAATGACTTCACCCTTACCACGACCTCCTCACCTATTACTTAGTTCAACTAAAAATGAAGAAAGAACCTAATATGCTATCCAGCGTTATCTTTTTTGAAAGAGTTGATATTTGGCCAAAAAGCCCTAATATTCCCCTAATGGGTTGCTATGTACGTCCAATTTAGAATTACAAGTCATATATTTAATTAGATTTGGTTTAAGGTGTTCAATCATTTCAAACAAATCACACAAGTACTAAAGTAGTAAACCAAAATCATATTATCGAACTCAGAAACAAGCACATACAAGTATGTGCACAATCAACTATCTAACAATTATGATTAAGTATAATATTAAGCCTCCAAGTACAATAAATTAGTACTCCGAAATACAGCAACGTATTGATCTCAACGTATTGATCTCAACTTATTTAAACTCCTTGCTTGCTTACTCAATGTGTGACTTACATAGGTCATCGCCAATAATCCTTATAATATAAATGCTGTTTTAGTTTCTACACAACTATCATAAATAAGTTTTGTTCTAAAATTCTTATAATTATCTTCAGTTTAGGGTTTTATTATATCTAATCATTCAAGTTTTGTCTTTACAATTATTCTTAATTTAGGTTGGGTTCTAATTCGGTTTTGCAAATTTGATTTCGATTTGGGTTCTAATTAAGTTCCAACTATGGGGTGTTATATGTAATCTTAAGATTTCATTTTGAACCATAATGTGAAATTATTCACATTATCTTGAGTATCATAAATATCATATTTAGTCTCTAACTAGTATTCTAATTTATATGATACACTATAATTTTAATTTAATTACCGATTTAGTTCTCGATATGAAAATAACTTATTTTTTTCATATAATTTCGTAAATTCATCTTCCAAATTAGATCAATATTATATTCCTAATATTATAATACCATTGATTTTTACTTAATACTTCTACCCATTTAATTCATATATATACATATTATGTATTATTACATATTATACACTTATATCATTTATCTAATAATTCTAATACTACATATATCATCCTTCGTCATCCAATAACATATCAAAATGTCTAATTATCCTAAATTAGAAATTACATCTAATTAATGCTAAATTACAAAATTAAATTAAAATATACCATTTACCTACATAATATTTAGTACATATTATGCATAATACATACAACTAATGCCTCAAACTCCAATAAAGCTACAGAAAATATATCATACTCAGTAAATTATGGTTGTCATATTATGATCATGAAAAGTACTAAGATAGTTTAATATATATAGTATTTTTTGGTATACCGATTTTAGGTCTAATTTTGCTAAAAATTATCTTAAATTAGGTAAATGATCAAATAAAATTATAAGATTCAAAGTGAATATTCCCAAAATCATAACTAACCTTTAGAAGTCATTACAAATTAGATTCATTAAGGAATTTAATTGAAAGCCTATTTTTTTTTTCATATGAAAAACATGACAAATTCAACAAAATAATTTTAATAAATACTAATGTATAGTTTATCAAAAATTATTTTTATTCAAATTAAATATATCATATAAGGAATATGTACACCAAAAATTAAGTTGAAATAACATTATTTACTATTTTTTAAAATTCATACAAAATTCATTAAAATAGAGCTTGTTCTTAAGGAACCTATATAAGCACTTATAAGTTTAAAAAAAAATTAATATTCTAATTTTATATGAAAAAATACCTAAGGAAACAAAATTTTATAATTTTTCATGCATATTTGATATTTTTAGTAAATTAAACAAATTCGGAATGGGAATCGAAACTTACCGATTGATGAGCCTCCAACCACCAACAGTAGCTCCACCATTGTCGACACCACCAAGCGATGGATTTGCGATCATGTGGTGGTAGCCATTTGTTTCCAAGTGGTCATCAGGTGTGAGTTCCCTTTATAAGCCCTAATTACACTATAATTTGTTAATTTTTAGTAAAATTGTTTTCTCTTCTCTTCTCAACTCTCCCCAAATTTTTCTAAACTTTGAACTAACCAAAATGAATTTTGGAAGAAATTTTGGTATTTATAGAAAATGTTTAGGGTTTTTCTTGCTATTATTAGTTGTCAAGTGTCCCTTATCCTCTTCTATTTCCACTTTCTATTTGGCTAATTATTATTGGTTGATTTTCTTCTTTAATTTTCAACTTGCCACGCCCTAATTCCAAACATTTCCACACTTTTAATGATTTTTTCTTAATTATTTATGAATTTTATTTAATTATTTAGTACTATTTTAACATATTTAGAATATTTTAAGTAATTTTGCATATGTTATAGGCTAACAAAACCCCAAAGACTTGATTATGAGGCTTACAAAACCTAAGATGAGACATCCTATGTTGTAGGCTATTGACCTATCTAAGTTTTGTAAGACCCACAATCAGGTATT
Source organism: Lumnitzera littorea (assembly GCA_024138015.1). Lineage (NCBI taxonomy): Eukaryota > Viridiplantae > Streptophyta > Magnoliopsida > Myrtales > Combretaceae > Lumnitzera > Lumnitzera littorea. The sequence continues at coordinate 153,153,725 of JAMXBB010000001.1, read as the reverse complement.
TGGGGTTTGGTTCATAGAATTTAGGGTGATTGAGCAAAATTATCAAATCCAGTATAAATTTTACGACGAAGTTATAAATATTAGTAAAAGTGATCCCATAAGTTTGGATTTAGAAAAATAAAGAATAAACTAAGTAATTATTATAATATTGAATTATATGTAAATTTCTCGTTATTTATTGAAAATATGTAAAACAAGTTCCAATAACTAACGAATCAATAGAAATAAATTATATGTACATTAAAAATAATCATATATGAATTTACATGTAGGTGAAAATACGTTAAATTATTTAAAATACGCGAAATATGCTAAAATAATGTTAATTAATTAAAGAAAATGCATGAATAATTAGAGAAAAATCAAGAAAATTATAAAAAAATATGGAATTATCTAGAATTGAGGCATGGTTGCTTTGAAATAGAGAAAAAAAATCAACCAATTGAAATTCAATAAATAGAAAGTAGAAAAAGGATAAGATAAAGTTAGATGTCACCTCAAATTAATGCATAAAAAATCTTTTGGAGCTCTATAAATAGCCAAAAAATTTTAGAAACTCATTTGGTCAGTTTGAAGTGTGAAAAAAATAAAGAGAATTGAAAAAGTAAGGGTTGGGATTTATTTACAAAAATTATAATAAAATATATACAATTAGGACCTTAGAAAAAAACCAACACTTAACAACGACTTAAGAGTAAACGGTCGCCACCACCATACGGTGGTGGCAATGCCTAGCCTGGTCGATAAGGCCTTGGTGGCCAATGGTAACCGAAGCAACCAAAGTCAGTAAGTTTTAATTTCTACCCGATTCCGTTTATATTGTTAAAAATATTTAAAATATTTGGAAAATTACGAATCTTGTTATTCTAGGATATTTTAGTATGTAGATTTAGGAAAAAAATTTACTTTGATGAATTTATTTCTAGAAATATACCATCTTTAAGAAATTATACAAAACCGAGCATATTTTTATTTAAAAATAAATGACCTTAGAAGTATAGTTTTGAACTTAAAATTTTTGTGTAGGATAGCTAAAGCATTTAAAACAGTGTTATGAAGCTCTTTTTTAAAAATGAATTTTTTTTAATTTTAGATAATTTTTAGGCCTTAAAATGATACATAAAATGGGTAATTTTCGGTTAATTAAGTAATTAAATAGATAATTACTTATTTAGTGCATAATTATATGTTTTAGGATGTTTAAATCTAATGAAGTATGATATTTATAGCATTTAGGGTGTTAGATGTAATTATTAGTATATTATGTAGTAAATATATAATAGGCAAAAATTGTAAATTTTAAGTTAATTTTGTAATTTAGAATAATTTGGTATAAATTCTAATTTGGGAGAAATTTAGATTTTTTGAAATGTTATTTGATGTTGGGAGATGATATTTGAGGTGATGAGAATATTAGATATATATATGATGTACATATTAGGTAATAATTTATAATATATAGGTATAATAAATTAATAAGTAAAAAAATATTGGGTTAAAATTGATATTATACTAATAATAGAAATATGTAATAAATTTAGTAGGAAATTTAAATATAGGTAATTATATGAAAATTATAAGATTTTCTCACAATAAGAGTAAATTCAATAGTTAAATTAGAATTAGAAGATACCGTACGGACTAGAACATTGGTTATTGACCAAAAATGATATTTAAGATATCCGAAAATAATGTGATTAATTTCGTATTATGGATCGGAATGCTTTCCTAAGGTTTGCGTATAAAATCTCTAATTGAAAACTAAGTTAAAAATTTAATTTAGAAACCAATTTCAAAATGGAATAAGAACTCAACCCAAATTAAGAATAACTTTAAGGAACTTAGAAAACTTGAATAATTAAGTATACTAAAAACCCTAAACTAAAGATAACATAAACATAAAAGAACTACATAATGAAGTTTATATAAGATAATTATATATACGTACTAAAATAATATTTGTAATATAGGGATTATCGGCGATAGCCTAAGCAAGTCGCACCTCGAATGATTAAGCGAGGAGTCTAGGTAAATTTGGATTAATACGATACTGTATTTCAAAGTACTAATTGGTAGTACTCGGAAGCTTGAAATTATACTTGTTAAATAGTTAGTTGTGCGCATGTACTTGTTTTGAGCTGATGATATGATTCTAATTTGCTGCTCTGGACTGCATTTATGTGGTTTGTTTGAAATGATTGAACACCTTAAATCAGATTTAACTAAATATTTAACTTATAAATCTAAACTAGACTTGCATAACAACCTATTAGGGGAACATTAGGATTCTTTGACCAAATACCGACCTCTTCAAAAGGGATAGTATTGGATGGCATAATTGGTCCCTTTTACATCATTAATTGAACTAAGTGACATGTAAGGAGGTTGTAATAAGGGTAAAAGCAATGGTTCGAAAGTAGTCATGAGAGGAGCAATGTCTCTATTACATAAAACTGGGTTTGGTGATGAGTTGTTGCATTAATGGAAACTATTCAACTCGGATTAGAGCGAGTACAATTTCTCTAATCTCAAGACAGGCCGGACAACTTCTCATTCTGTCTATTTTACATATCATCTTACATGGTCTCAAGGTTTCCTTAAGACGAAATATCTACCGGTAGAATCTAATAACAATAATACCTTTTCAAAAGATACTTATTATCGCCCTTGTGAATAAGAACCTAAGCAATTTGCTATCGTAATTTATCTATTATAGGCTCTCCAAGGTGCTTTCTTTGAAATGTGTAAATCTTTGTATTGTATTTATTTCTTCTTTCATTTTCATTTACGTGTTCTTTGGTTAGTTTCATTTTAATATACATGCTTTTTAGTTAGTTAGATTAGTTACATAGTTTGTTGTATACAATTGTAGGGTAGTTAATACTCTTATATAAACATTGATTAGAGAAAATCAATAGACACTTTTTCCTTTCCTGAAAACACTTGATACAGATTTATCACAGATCATCTTCTGTTATTCCGTATGGCTTGTTGTTTCATGTTCTTGCTACAGTTTTTGTAGTGATCAAATAAATCAAAAGAAGAGGCTGTTTTCCACAACAATAAAGGATTCTTAATTGATATGGTATTACAGTAGTACAATCTTCACTCGACATTCAATAATCAGTAAGTTTTCTCGAAGGTTTATTTTACATGGCGATCGTCGAGCAAGTTAACATGGATCTTTTTTACTTTTCTTGTTCGGATATTCCAACAATAGTGCTAGGAAATGTTATTTTTAATGGCAAGAATTTTGTTGCATGGAGTCGTTCAATTAAACTTAGTTTAGGAGCAAAACTTAAACTAGGTTTCATTGACGGGTCTATTGTAAAAGCGAGAGATGACTCACCAAATTTGGTCAAGTGAATTAAATGCAATTATATGGTGAGATCGTAGCTTCTAAATTCCATGAATTTAGATCTATCACCTAATTATTTGTATGTTGAATCTATACGGGCTTTATGGCTAGAAATGGAAGAACAATATGGATGAACAAATGGACTTCTAATATATTGGTTACAACAGGAAATCAATAAACTAAAACAAGGAAATATGTCTGTAACTATGTATTACAACATAATGAAGAAAGTTTGGGATGAATTACAAGTGCTTAAGCGTTATTTGAATTGGACTTGTAGTCATTTAGCCTATTGCACATGTGATGTAAGAGGTAGGATAGCAGAGTTTGAATCTAAACATAAATTGGTTTAGTTTCTAATAGGATTAGCTGAAGGTTATGAGCATGTGCGAAGTTAGATCTTAGGTATGGATCCACTTCCTTTAGTGAACCGTGTATTTTATCTAATCCAACGGGTTGAAACACAAAAGCACATCACAAATGATGTTGGATCTGAGGTTGAATTGATGGTTTATTTGGCTAACAAAGAGGTTTCTAATAAAGGGAGACCTAAGGTAGCTGGTATTAAGCTTTTCTATAAGCATTGTAAATCATATGGTCATAATATAGATTTGTGTTTCGAAATTATAGGTTATTCAGATTGGTACAAAGGCAAATAGATAACTAAGAAAACAAAGAATCATAATGCTTCACATCTTATTTTTAAGGACGATCAAGCGAGTTCGTACATGAATACCCCTTTGGATCAAGATTTAACTGACCTAGGTGCTAGTTCAAGTAAAACAGGTGCTATTGTAGACACTAATTTGGTTCACAAAGTTTGCCAAGAGGTCATGACAATGCTTAATGACAGAACTGATGCATGTAGACAGGACATTGCAGCTGTTAACATGATTCATGTAGTAAGTATTCTCTTATCCTCAAATGCTTGTTTAAAAGCTACGAATAGTAATCTTGGTTCCTAGACGTAGGTGCTACAAATCATATAACTCCTTGTGAATCGCTATTCACTTTAACTACTATTCTAAACAAATCAATTCCAATTAAACTTCTTAATGGTTTATCTAAACATGTCACCAAAATTGGTACAGTATAAGTATTACCAAACCTTCTTTTGTGCAATGTCTTCTATGTTCCAAATTTCAATCAAAATCTTCTCTCAATTACCAAGATCTTATAACATAATGATTTAACTACTATTTTCACAATTAATTCATGTGTTTTACAGGACTAGAGCAGTAATTTTGTTGCATTAGTTAGAAATATCAATGGACTTTATGTACTAAATGCTCAAATATTCCTTGATAGTGAGTTGCAATTTGTTAGAAATACTTTTTGATGTAATAAGCATGATAAGTTTAAGTTGGTACATGAGAGGCTAGGACATTTATCAATTGACAAACTACAAAAATTAGGATATTCTGAAGTTTCAATTTCAAAGAAATTTTGTTGTGAGATTTGCACTATATCGAAGATGCATAGGTCTTCTTTTCCTCGTAGTACTCATAAGTCTAAAGAACTGTTTAATTTACTTCATATAGATCTTTAAGGGCCTTATTGCGTTACTTTAGTAACTGGAGCAAATTATTTTCTCACAACCCTTGATGATTATAATAGGTGTATTTGGACTTATATGTTAAATAACAAGTCATAAGTTTGAGCTGTTTTGTTAAAGTTTTTCATGTACGTTCAAAATCACTTTCATTCCAATCCCAAAACTATGTAGATAGACAATGGTTCAAAATTTCTATCACATGTGTTAGTCTTTGTTTGATAGAATAGGTATTGTTCATAAAAAAACTATAGTCTACACTCCACAGCAAAATGGTCGTGTAGAACAAAAACATAGGCATTTGTTAGAAATTATACGAGCTTTGCGGTTACAAGCAAATATTCCTAAAGAATATTAAAGTAAGTGCATCTTAACTGCAACCTACTTAATCAATAGATTGCCCATGTTAGTTTTAGAGTGGAAAACTCTCTTTGAACTGTTTTTTTGGTACAAACCTAATTTATAATCATCTTGGGATTTTCAGATGTCTATGTTTTGCAATAGTTCATCCAATTTCTTTAGACAAGTTTGAACTTTGAGGTACAAAATGTGTTTTCTTAGGATATCTTGCAAATAAAAAAGGGTATAAAGTTCTAGATATTACAACTAAAAGCATTTTTACTTGTCGAGATGTTAAGTTCTTTGAATCAATATTTCCCCTTTAAAATACTGATAAAGTAGTATCGATAGATACTGTTTCCTAAACACTTAGCCCACTAATTACTTTGCCATCCAATGAGCTTGTTGATAATAGAACCACATCTTCTTCATCTACCCTTGATTTTTCACATTAGTCTACAAGTCCAACTTATAAGCCCCACAATTTGGTATTTGGGGTTCAATTTGTCAAATTTAAGGCAATTGGGTAAGATATTCAATCGAGCCCAAAACTTTACAACGAAGTTAGGGATATTACTAAAAGTGATCTCACGAGTTTGGATTTAGGAAAATAAATAATAAAATAATTCATTATTATAATATTGAATTATATGTATATTACTTGTTATTCATCAGAAATGCATAAAATGAGTTCTGATAACTAACAAATTAATAGAGATAAATTATATGCATACTAAAAATCATAAAATAATACAAATAATATTTATGAATATTTATTTGTACCATATATATATTTACGTGTAGGTTAAAATTGGCGAAATTACCTAAAATACCCAAAATATTCTAAAATAGTATTAAATAATTAAAGAAAATTCATAAATAATTAAATAAAAATCAAGAAAAATATGAAAAAAATGAGGAAATGTCTAGAAGTGGGTCGTGGCATCTTGGAATTAAAAAAATAAAAGCAACCAATTAAATTAAGGCAACTAAAAAATAAAAATGGAAGAAAATAAGGTTAAATGTCAACTCAAAATTAATGAAAAAAAAAAATCCAAACAACCCTATAAATTCTAAAAATCACTCTCGTTCCTCATTTTGGTAATTTAGGAATAAAAAAAAATTAGGAAGAGGAGAGAACAATGGAAAAACCAAATTTACAAAAAATCAGAAAATTATAATTCAAATAGGGCATATAAAGAGATCCACAACCTAACGATCACTTGGGAGTGGGTGGTAACCACCAGCAACCACCACCACATGGTGGTGGCAGTGCCCAAACCAGCCAACAAGGCTATGGTAGTCGAAGCCACTAACGCTGGTGAGTCCAATCTTTCCTTCTGATTTTACTTATTTTATTAAAAATATTAAATAGTTATAGAAAATTATGAAATTTGATATTTTAGAATACTTTTGTATGTAGTTTTTAGGAAAAATATTATTTTGATAAAACTATGTCTCGTGATATATAGAGCTTAAGAAATCACTAAACTCAAGCTGGTTTTCGATTTAAAAATAAATAACCTTAAGAGTGTAGTTTTAAACTTAAAAATTTTATGTAGACTATTTAAATTATGAAAAATAGTGCTATGAAATCCTTTTTCAAAAATGAATTTTCTAAATTTTTAGGCCTTAAAATGATGCATAAAATGGGTAATTTTAGGTTAATTAGGTAATTAAAGAGATAATTACCGATTTAGTACATAATTACATGTTTTAGGATATTGAATTCTAATGTAGTGTGATATTTGTGGAATTTAGGATGTTAGATGTAATTATTAGGTGTATTATGTAATATATATGTAATAGGTAAAATGGTATATTTTAAGTTAATTGTGTAATTTAGGGTAGTTAGGTATAAATTCTGATTTGGAATGAATTTAGATATCTTAAGATGTTAGCTGATGTTAAGAGATGATATTTGAATAGATGTGTATATTATGTACATATTAGGTGACAATGTATAATATGTAAGTATAAAAAATTAATGAGTAGAAAAAATATTACGTTAAAATTTATAATATGATAATAATAGTAAAATATAATAAATCTAATATGGAACTTAAATTTAAGCAATTATATAAAAAACGTAAATTTTCCCACATCGAGAGTAAATCAATAGTTCAATTAGGATTAAGATATACCGTAAGGACTAAAACATTGGGTAGAGACTAAAAGTGATATTTTGGATACTCGAAAATAATGTGATTAATTTCATATTATGGGTTGAAATGATTACCTAGGGTTTACATATAAAAATCCATAATTAAAAACTGAGTTAAAAACCTAATTTAGAAACCGATTAGGAAATTGAATTGAAACTTAGCTCAAAATTAAGAATAATTATAAAAGACTTAAAAACCTAAATAAATATGTATATTAAACCCTAAACAAAAAAAAAAAAAAACAATAATCGTTATAGGATAAAACCAATCTACTGCAATTATGTGGAAATTAAAACAATATTTGTATTATGGAGATTATTGGTAATAGCATGAACAAGTTGCACCTCGAATGAGCAAGCAAAGATTCCAAGTAAATTGGGATCGATACTTTATCATATTTTAGATTACTATTGATAGTACTCGAAGACTTAAGATTATACTTGGTTTTGGTTGTAGATAAACGATTATGTGTATGCTTGTATGTGCCTGTTTCTGACTTTGATGATATGATTTCGGGTTATTGCTCTAGTTTGTATTTGTGTGATTTGTTTGAACAATTGAACACCTTAAACTAGATTTAATTCAATATATGACTTGTAATTCTAAATTAGACTTGCATCGTATCCCATTAAAGGAAACTTAGGGTTTTCCGGCTAAATACCAAGCCCTTCAAAAGGGATAGTATTAGATAATATAATTGGTCACTTCTTCATCCTTCGTCGAACTAAGTGATAAGTGAGGAGGTCATGGCAAGGGTGAAGTCAATGGTTTAAAGATAGTTGCGAGAGGAATAGTGTTTTCATTACACAAGCCTAGGTTTGGTAGTAAGCTGTTGCATTAAATGGAAATTCCTTAACCCAGATTAGAGTAGGTGTAATTTATCTAATCTTGTGACGAACTGAGACAACATCGTGCAATGATATTTGATTAAACATGCATTACATCTAATTTAATTGGTTAATAGCCCTACTTTATTTGATGTATAGGTTTAAGTCTCCATCCTAACATGTTAAGCTATTGGTTACTTACATCCCTGTAGACGTTGTTTATAGGTGCTAGTTAGGAAGCGGCCTATATTTACCTTAAAGCTAGCAACTGCTGAATCCTGAGGAGTAAGGAAATACATCCAAAGATCAAATTTATTTTTAAGGTCTTAGCTATTATTTTAGAATCTTCTATTTTCGAATAATGTATTACTTAGGAAATATAGTACGATGAAACCTTGAAAACATTATTTGTAATATTTGAATCATAGTGTATATATATTTTTCTATACTTTCTTAGGTAAACAATTTATTTAATTTATAAATTGTTTATTTCAAAGCGAGTTAATCATGGACGCCTTGTATAAATTAGGTTTAAGATAATGACTGTATGGTCAATTTCTATCTTAGATTGGTTTGCACAGCGGGACTGTTATGACTCTGCTACTTTAGGGCATAACACTACCTATTCAGATTGAGTAGATTTAAGTGTTGTCCTTGGTGCTCCTTAATCTAATAGAATTAGGAATCCTCTTAAATGGCTTGAGGATTTTGTAGAGGATGCTCATTGTGTTTAAGCTGATCAAACTTCTACTGCTCTTACTGTTCGAGACCTTTCTTCCTCTACCCCTTTGTCCACTATTCATCCCTTGTTTGAATCCATTTCTTTTCTTCATTTTCCTCCCAACTACACAACATCACTTTCTCATGTGTTGATAACCCCTAAACTAACTTCCTATTCAAAAGTTGTTAAACATGATGTTTGGGTTGCTGCTACGAATGATGGGTTAATTGCTTTAGAAGGAATTAGGACTTAGGAATTAACATATTTGTTGAAAGGAAAGAAAGCCATAAGCAATAAATGGGTTTATAAAGTTAAATACAAGTAAGATGAATCAGTTAAGAGATATAAGGCTGGTCTTGTGGCTAAAGGATTCATACGAATTACTAGTAAGGACTACATAGACACTTTCTCACCTATTGCCAAACTTAGTTCGATTAGAACTTTTATAGCAGTTGCTGTTGCAAGAGGTTGGCCGATATATCAAATTGATATTAATAATGCATTTTTACATGGCCATGTAGAGGAAGAAATATATATGCATTCACCTTTGGAGTATCACAAAGCTAAACCAAACCAAGTTTGCAAACTAAAGCACTCTTTATATGGTTTAAAGCAAGCTTCACAACAGTGGAATATAAAGATCTCCCAATTTCTAATCAAACAAGGCTTTCATCAATCTAAATGTGACTATTCTCTTTTTATGAGACAAGATAATGATGGCTTTCTTGCTATTCTGTTATATGTTGACAATATGTTGTTAAGGGGTACAAATGAAGTTTTTGTTGCATATCTTAAAGCTTCATTACACTTAGAATTTACCATTAAAGATTTAGGATATGCATGTTTCTTTCTTGGCTTGGAATTATGTAGAACAACATTTGGTCTTATTAATCAACGGTAATATTTTCTTGATGTTATAACAGATGCAGGTCTTACTGGATCAAAATCTATAACTACTCCTTTACCTGTTGATGTTAAATATGATGCTTCCATAGGATCTTTGTTGCAATTTTTGTATCGATCAAATACATTAGAAGAGAAGGCTATTTTACACAACAACAGAGGATACTTGATTCACAAAATGTCTACTTAAGATCTTACATCCATCGCCTGTTTTCCATACATAGCTTGCTATGCAATGGTTGTAGAATTCTCGTAAATTCCCTTGCACATTTACAGCTTTCCCAAAATGTTTAGTAAATATGTTGGATTCACCGAGTCTAAGAAGCTTACCTGTACCTATACTGCCACTATGATATGGCCTATCATTTCCTTTTCATTCTCTATAATTATTTCAATATCATTATCCTTTGCTTCCTCCTCATGTTGGATGTCCTCGGTGGTGCCCACATTTGTTCCTACAGGTTAAAATCTTAGTGGAGGTAGAATATTCTACATCACATCTTCTACCTTGTCTTTAGTGAAGTTATGGTATGGCTACACGTCCACAAACTCCTTGGATGCAAACGGAGATGCTTTTCCTTTTCTTTTGAATCGTTTCCCAAAGCTTCTTTCTTTTCGGATGATGAAGTGTGAAAAAGTGATCCATAGCAGTTTGTGGTATGTTATAGAATAGAAGGGAAAAGAATTACAAAGAAATAGATACTAAAATTACATCATGCAGATAGCGAATATTTTTATTATGAAGAGATAGTACGAAGAGTAAATTTCATTTTTTTAATGGGGAAATAGACATAAATTTATGAAAAAGGATATTATTTAATGTAAGGTATTGCAAATTTTTTTTTATTGAAACAAACTTATATAAGGAAAATTATAACGATATATGAAGGAACAAAAATTTTTCACATAAAGAAACCAAGGAAATATAATCATGGAGTGCAAATTATGTAAGTAATAACTGAGTATAACTTAAATGCTAGGGAGTATATATTTGATTTGTAAAGAAACTGATGGCTACTTAATTTAAGGTATCGTAAATTTTCTTTTATTTATTTATTTATTTTGGTGAAAACTAACTTCACAAGGAAAATTATCACAATATTAGAACAAATAAAAAATTTTCACATGAAGGAACTAATGAAATAGAGTTATAGAGTGCACAATATGTAAGTGATAACTGGGTAGAACTTAGATGTTGGAGAGAAGAATGTAGATATTTCATTTGTGAAGAACCTAATGGCTCACCGCATATCTATACTACTTCTCTAAACATTTGAATTTCAAATTACCTCTCCACAACTTGTAATGTCCTCTCCATTAATTTGCTTCTTAGAGTTTAGCATGCTAAGCTTTTAGTATTTCAATAGACATTTTTTCAGATTTACTCGTAACACTTCAATTTCCTCTCCATTCATTTTGAATTGTCATGCTCACACATTGATTTTCAACTAGCATGAACTTAGTCACTTAGACACTCATGCATGTGATGTTGGTAATATAGTGTAGGATGTCAAGTCTCTGAAATTTCAAACCACTGAAAATGGAAAAGACAAAGGACAAAGGTTAGTAGACATGATTAGACATGGGAAAGGTAGGTGTGGCATGTAATGTAGAGTAGTGTAGTGCAGTGCAATGTAAATCAATATATTGTCACATGGTATGGGAAAGGCTGCACATGTACAACTATAGACATCTCATTTTTGTTGTTTTATTTTAGTATTTTTATTGACCCAAGTTAAAAAAAAAATAATAAAAAAAATAAAATTGAAAAAAAAATAAAAATAAAGTATCAAGTTGTATCGAGTCGAGTTGTTGAGGATTAAATCGAATAATGGTGTACGTTCAATTTAGTAAATTCTAAGTTGTTAAATTTAGTTAAGTTGCATTTTTAGTTCAAAATTGTATTTTTCGAAAAATTGCTTATCTTTTTTTCGAGATCTACATCTTCGGAGAAGATACGTATCTTAGTGAATCTTGTATATAGAGTTTAGAAAATATATTTTTCTAACACATAGATTTTTTTAAAAAATAAAAAAAAATATTAACCTGAGTTTTTAAAAGAAAAATTAGTTAGTTAAGGTTTTCTTGAATTCGTGAAATTAGATTTTTTTAAAGTTTTCTTAAAATAATAATAATAAATTGTTAAATAAATGTAAATTTGGCTTGATTTTCAAAAAAAAAAAAAAAATCCACCGACTAAATCTTTTCTAAAAAGAACTATATTGGTTTGATCCCGATTAACGGGTACATAGGTACCTTCGAGGCAACTGTATAAAAATAAAAAAAAGTTCTCCTTTTTCTTAAAAATTCGTAATAAAAAAATCCTTAAAAATCATTTTAATTACATTTTACATATTTTAGTATTTTTATAAAAATTATAAAAATAAAAGGCCATTAATTTTTTTTTAATTTTTACATGATGACTTAGTCTTAATAGGTTAGCCCCCAAATTCTTTTTTTTTTTTGTTAATTTTCTAAAAATTAATTTTTTTTTAGAATATTCGTAAACTAATGGCTAAATTAGGGTTTTTTTACCTGAAAACCCTAATTTCATTTTTACCAGTTTAATTGGTTGGCGACTCCAATTTTTCTAATTTTTTTTTTAGAAAAAACATTCTTTACCTTAATTTTATGTTAAGTAATTTATATTAAGCGGACTAGATTTAATATAAGTTAAATTAAGGAAAACTGAAATAAAACTTGATAGCAGCAAATTTGACAACTAGGTTTTCTTTCTTTCTTTGTTTTTTTTTTTATGTTAGGAATTTTTCAATAATCAAGTCAACCTGTTTGTTTAATAGGCAGGTAAGCTCACTAGTAAGATAGGCTGAGATGGGCGACTCGATATAACCAATTAGGCTCAATGATTCAAATGCTAGTTCAGATTTGTCTTATTCGAACCTGAGCTGGTTTTGGGCTGGTTCACAAACTAGAACTGACTCTTTCCCAAGTTTATATAAACCCACCATCTTCAAGTTACACATGATTAGAAAGAAATAACTCAAGGGAGGCTAGAAAAGGCTTGAGCTTTTAGAATAAAAAATGCAATTGTAGTAGGTTCGGAACGGTATGAAACCTAAGGGTAGGTGTAAGACTCCTATTAGTGCAACTAAGCTTGATAGCCGATTTAGGTTGTTCAGGAAAATAACCCGATTAAACGTAAAAACTTACATATAAGCTCGAGACTTAGTCAAAGTGATTAAGTAAGTTCATAATTTAAGAATATAATTAAAATAGTAAGAATTTATTATATAGTTATTATGTTATTAGATATGCACGGTGGAAGTTCCAAAAATTAACGAATATTTGGAGATATATTATAGGAGTAGTATAATTAATATTGGATACTAAGTACTATATCAAAAGACATGTACGAACATTGGGTGTAATTATCATGTAAATATATATACTCGTAATTATCGTAAATACCCGATAATTTGGTCATTTGTTAACTTGAAAAAAATTCGAAAAATGAAAAATATAGAGAGAGAAAGGGAAGAACAAAATTTGGAAAATTTAATCGCAAATTTAAGATTTTACATGATCCTAGCAAAGACGACCAGCTGTGAGTGAGCTAAACCACCTAGAGATAGAGGAGGTGGTGTCAACTTAGGAAGACAAACCTTCACCCTCAAATGGCGGCCGGAGCTTAGACTTCCAATGAGTCGTCGATTTTTTTAATTTTATCAAAATTTTGGGGAAAAATAGCAAACAAACTCCAAAAATTTTGAAATTTGGTTTCCTTATGTATTTTTGCATGAGAAATTCAAATCTTTAATCGAATTTTCAAATTTTTGAGTGTAAATATAGGGTCCTTAAGAAAAACGTCTCATACAACAATTTTTAATCAGGTTTTTAAAAAACCAATCCATGTAGTTTTGACTTGAAATTTTATTGACACACTCCTAAGATATTATACTTTGATGTTGAGTGGTTGAATTTCCAAAATTCAGTTGTTATATTTTTGAGAAAATTCTGTTTTTGTGTAAACAGTGCGCTAGATAGGGTATTGTATCAAAAGAGATTGATGAAATTTTCTAAAACCATGGTATATCTTAAATTGCCCTACAGAAAGTAGCTAAAAGTAGTTTAATATGAATTTGAGAAGGATAATTTATAAGTAAAAGTGGGTATTTAGTAATTTAAGGTTAGATTTTTCAAGTATTTGATATACTTATAAATTAATAGATAGTATGATAGAGAAAAAAAGTGGATGATAAAAGTTTTAGTTGATACTTATTGGTTATGCAGGTTGTACAATTATGGAAATGCAGGGTAAGTAGAGTATATGTGAAGTAGTTAGATATACTAGTAGAAACAACAAGGTCAGAAACTATATTAGAAACTAAGTCAGAATGTGATCTGGTATGAATATGTTAAATACACTAGGAAAATGGAATCTATACAAAAAAGTAGCTTATATTTGGACTCTACCCTATATCTTGAGACAAACTGTAAGTTAAAAACTTCCTAAATAAGAATATAACATTAGACTAAAGGTTAGAAACTTTATTAGAAACTAGGCCAGAATGTTGTTTGGTATTGCATATCCTTGACCATACCTAGAGTTTGACAGTAGATTAGCCAGTGATCTACATATGAATTCTATATCTATATCAAAGTTAGAACATAAGTAAGAAGTCACCCGAACAATAACTATACCATAAGATTAGGTTAGAACCCAAGTCAGAAAGTAGTTTAGTGTAAGATGCAAAACATAAGGGCAATTGGAAGTTTGAAGACAGTTAATACTGAATATTAGATCATTAAGAGTAGGAGAATATATTAGAAAGTCGCTTGATTATGCTTTCTAAGAATTTATTGAAGTCAGAACCTGGATTAGAAACTACTGGGCAATAATTTGTATCAAGTCAAAACCTTTATTAGAAGGTATTCTATTTTAACTAATATTTAACAAAACAACTTAGAAAAACTTACCTAACATAATTGGAAATATACTTAAATATCCATAATGAACACATATGTTATATATTGGACATAAACTAAACATGTCATGTTAAATTTTAGGGATAATAAAGAAAGACGAGATGAGAACAACACACTAAGAGAATGAGCATCAATATCCAGGTAAGTGGGATTAGTGTTTCACTGTACTTTCAAGTGTTGTTAAGAATACTTGGAGACCTTAGTATATATCTTATTTGTGGTTGTAAGTTAGATGCTTGTACGCATACAGTGTGTGTGCTTAAATACTATTATGCTATTTGATTGCTGGATTGATGTGTTGATTGTTTCATGATATTATAAGCTTTAGATTATTTGAATTTTCTTGATCACCCCAAAAGTAAACTAACACAAACTTGGCTTAACTACTAATTGAACTTGCATTGCAATCTACTAGGGGTAATGACTAGGAAGCGTGGGCCAAACACGGACGCCTTCGTTGAGAATAATAGAAATTGTCATCTTCCTACCTTGAGTCGAACTAATTAACATTATAGAGGGTCGTGACCAGGTTAAGATCAATGGTTCGAAGGTAGTATCGGGAGGAGTATGTTCTTTATTGCACAACCCTAAGTTTTGTGACTAAATTCGCGAGTGCATGACGTTAAGCTCCTTAGAACATAGATTAGAGCGAACGTAATTTTTCTGATCTCACAACAACCGATCAATGTTGTGCGATAACATTTGCTTAATCATGCATTACATCTAAATAAAATTGTTTGAAAACCCTGGTTGCTTGATGTCAAATATGTACTATTGTCTCCGTTTCACTTACTAAGCAAATTTTCGCTCATTCCTTTATAGTTGCTTTGTAAGTTTTCTTAGTAGACTCACCAAAAAGCCAGAGAATGGGATTGGGAAGTGAGATTTAAGATTTACCTAACTAGATTTCTATTCGGAGTATCAATTATACTAACTTATAAGAAAACTATTAAAGTCTCCTCAAGTGACTCCTAGTTTTCAATCAATGAAAACTAAACTAAGGGTCACTTAAGGAGACTTTAATAGTTTTCAGTTAATGAAATTTATTTCATGCTCTATAATTTTGTGGATTTTAGTAAAATTTTAGTTGTAAAAATTATTTTTTAGAATTTATTTTTAAAGATTACACCATAGATTGATTCCTACCAAGTATCGAATAAGCGCTTCCAAGTAGTGGAGTAGTGAACGCCTTATGTAGGCTATATTACGTTAGCAGTTAAGGTGGTTAGCTTCTAACGTAAATTGGTTTATATGGCGGAACTGTTATGATTCTTTAGTTTGGGGCATAACAGTGGGTACGTATTGGTTTGGTATGGTTTGGTTTTACCTCTAAACCAAACCAAACAAACCGTAAAAATATGGTTCAGTTTTTTTTTATGACTTTAAACCAATCATACAGTTCAGATTGAGAATTTTTTCAAATCATAAAATTTTAGTTTGGTTTAGTTTTTTTTTTTTTGGCCAAACGTATTTTCTAGTTTAGTAATGTACATTTGCAAAACATTTAATCTTATGTAAAAAGTATTGAATTGATTTAAAAATAATAAGTATTATTATAATAAAGGTTAATAAAATTAATATTCATGTGACCAAAAATTTTTAAATATATATTAATAGCTAATTTCATTTTCAAACTTTAAGTTGAACTATATATATAATTTAATCATTATGGTAATTAAAAGTTTAATACATATATATTTCAATAAATGTAAATAAATTTTTTTAAGTATTATATTATAACAAAAGATATTTTTTAATTGAAGTAAAATATTACTATGATTTTTGTAAAATAATTTGGTTTGGTTTGGTTTATCTTTCCATACCAACCATAAATTTTTGGTTTGGTTAAGATTAGAAATTTTCTAAATCAAATTATAAGAAAAATCATATTTTTGGTTTGGTTTGGTTGGGTTTGTAGATTGCTTCAATTTGGTCAGTTTTTTTGCCTACCCCTTAAAACTCGAACCCGTTTCTATAGAATTTAGCATTTTTTAAAACTCTATAAAAACCTTAGGTTTTTATTCATATTACTAAAACCTATCCTTATGAGGTTTCGAGTTTCCTAGAACCTAATGAAGTTATTCCTTTTATTACTAAAATTCAACCCTAAAGTCATTATGGACTTGATACCGGACCACCACACTTTGATTATATAAAATATTTTATTTTAATTTTGATTTTTTAAGTAGTTGTTAGTATATTCTTAAAAGATTTTTATAAATAAGTGCTTGATATACTAATTAATCTTTTTAATAATAAAATATAAGATAAATTTAATGAAATAATTTATTATTTTTTATTAGTTTGGTTTCCTATCGAGTTCTTTTGTAATCCCTAAACCTTACCTTAAACTTTGTAAGGTTTTTATCGAGTCAAGCGAGTCAAGTACCCTATAATCACTCACGTGATTATATCCCTATTTAGAACTTCTAGATAAAAAGGTTAATTATTGAAATTTAAAGATATCTTTAAAAATATCATTTGATTTTTGAGTATTTTTCCGGTTTTATTACATTTTAAATGTCATTCCTTGTCAATTTTTTACCTATCAAAATTTATATCAACAATTCTTTTTTTTTTTGCCAATATTTATATCTATAGTTTGAAGTTACTTGATGCCATGTCTAATCAAATTGTTTTACTTCCTAAATTTACTAACTACGTCATCTAAAAAAAGATGGCATGACAAATACTCATTAAACAAAAAGTAGAAATATAAGTAATTAAAATTCAAGTAGTAGACTAACAAGTAAACATTCATAAGGTATGAAATATAGAAATTTCAAACTTTAGATAGGAAATTAAAACATGATCCAAAATTTAGATAGTGATTTTGACATTATCAAATATATACCATTTAGACATGAGATTGAAGGTTCAATTCCTACTAAAGTCATTTTATTTTGGGAAAAATGCAAATAACCCATCTAATAAACTATGACTTAGGTACTAATGTACCCCCTAGACATCCAAATGTTGCAATCATATTGCTAAACTCAGATAAGTTGGCAATAACCCATGAGTTGCAAAAAATCCTTCTAAACTTGGTGCAAAAGCACTTCTTTTTTTTTTGGTTCAAAGGTGCAAAAGGAATTCATAAACTTATCATAATGTATTTTAAGGTCTCTAAACTTTAACCATAATGTAACTTTTTAACTAAAATAGAAGTTTCCTTTATGTTACCGATTTATAAAAATTTAGGAGGGTGATTTGCAATATTTGAAAACTTATAGGATAAATCCGTACTTAGGTCAAAGTTTATGGGATTATTTGTAGTTTTTCCTTTTATTTTTTTTAAATTTGCTTTTGTTTTTGTTCTTGTGCTTTTCTTTACCTTTTGTTCTTTTCCATAATAACAACTAAAATTTCATTTATCAAAAAGCAATGCTTACTCAAACTAATACTCATTATATGCTATTTATTTATTATTAGTTATACCATAAATGACAAATACATTGTCAATACTTAATGCTGTAAGTGTTTCCATCTTATTAGATAAAGCATTAATAAGATATAAATTATTAAAGGTAAAGTAAAAAAAAATGTCATGCATATTCAAACATCTAAAAATTTTAGATGTATAAACTTAGGTATAGCAAGTTTTGCTAGGATAACCATATCATGATCTAAGAATTTTGAACAATAAATATCAAATAATGTTATAGTGGGTGAGGAATCTTCGCAAATTTTATATCAGTAAATGATAAACATAATTAATGGTATGGTAATTAAGAAATTACACTTAAGAAACATAATTTTTAGTGTCAACCCCATATAAAATAAGGACAAAATGCAATGGAATACTAGAAGATTTTGCGCTCACCAACTCCAATCTGGAAAACTCTGGTTTCTAGTGATAGATTCTTACTTTCGATATGCATGTTAGATGCCAACAATACAAAGTTTATTCTGGATTTTTCCCTATTATATAGCAGTTGTTTATTATTATTGGAAGAAACAACTGATATATTATGTGAATCAATAGGTGATATGTAAATATTAATAAAATTTTAATACATTAAAATATAATTTATATTTTTTCAAAATGTATTTAAATTTTATTAATATTTATTCGCCATTTATTAATATACGTAATGTGTTAATATTCTTAAATTTTTTCTCTTTAACCAGAGATTTAAAATATTTAAGTCCATAATAAAGTATTCGAATGTCAACCAGCTAAATTGTAACAAGAATTTGAAAGGTGAGATAAAAACAACAAAACAACAAAATAATTACTAAGGTTTAGTTAATGAGTGTTCGAAATATTAGAAAAGAGGCCTAAAAGAGAATTATATTTTATATATTATTATTTTCATGATAAGTATCTTATTTATATCTATATTATTAAATATTTTAAAGGGGTCAGGTGATTTTAGTATATTATTTTTGTATGTCCAAAATATTTCATCACGGAAGTTACCAAATATCAGGCTACAAATACCAATTGCACGACAATTGTAATGTCCCAAAACCCAAGGTGCCATAACCCATCACATGTTTCTACTAATCAAGAACATGTTAAAGCTCTAAAACCAACTTCATTATCCAAAATCACTTGTAATAATTGCTTGTCAAGTATAAAATAATGATTCTTCAAATACTTCAATTCAGGTGACTTATAAGTGAGTTACTTTAGACATAAACATACTAAATAACTCAATCTTGATCTTCTACAACACATGAAACTAATTGCCTCTCTTTTCCAACTTAGTTATAGAACCTGAACTTGACGAAAACCCTAAAACTATAATTTTAAACTTATAAAATGAATAAATATAACTTAATAGTAATATAACCATAGTCGATTACAATTATCGACTAAATCATGTAATTGCATATAAATCCTAACGAAAACGTTAAAATAACTTGTAAATATTATCAACATAATAGGTACCAATTAAATTAATAAATTTTCATAAAATCCCAAAATTAATTTATAAATGTTACTTTTATTATTTTTATGTTTGAAAAAAATTACATATAATTATTTTTATTTTTCTTTTTCCTTCTTCTTACCTTTTTTTCCCTTCTCTATGTGATTTCCTAACTAAAGTGCAACTACTCATGTGCTAAATTACTTTATCCAAGTGTCAACAAATTAAAGGAGAAAGGACGAAACAATAAAGCAAATGTCATTTCCTAATTAATGCCTAATCTCGATGGATTTGCTTCTTGATTTTTCTAATTTATTTGCTTCATTTCTCTTGCCATGATTCTTGCATCTGGAACTTAGAAGCAAACCAACCAAAAAGGGGAAAAAATAAACAAAGCACACATACACACTCAAAAAACGAAAGAGGAAAGGTAAAAAAAAAAAACCAAAGTAAATNAATTTATGAAAATTACTTAATTATACTTAAGTGATGACATGGCAATATATAGGAGTGCCACATGTCACACTTGTGCATTTTTTATAATTTTCTATTATTTTCTTATTTCTTGTATTTTACGATATAATAATAATAATAATTATAATTAGAAAAATGATAAAGTAGAAAAAATTGAATTAATAAATCTTAAATCTCAAAAATAAGTAAAAATAAGTAATTATAGTAAAATAGGCCTAAAATAAGAAAATTACCAATTTTACAATACAAATAATTATTAAATTTTAATTACACTAAGAAAAGCTTAAATCGATATTCTATAACTTTTAAAGTCAAAATAATAAGGTTTGTGATATTTTTATACCACAGTTAAAATTACGAGTTATAATGTCTAAAACAAACCCTACTACGAGAAAGTATGCTCGAAAATGATTGAAATGGACATGAACTAAATTGAAAAGGTTCATAAGAATCTGAACTAAATTAAAAAAGTTATACATGATTGAAAATTTAAGATAATTTGAGCGAAAGATTTAAGTCAAACTATATTTATACTATACTTGAGGTATAGTGGAAGACTAGGCAAATAATGATAGATATTTTATTAATTGAGGAACGTAGTTTTGTAGAATACTTATAAGCTTTCTTATCTTTTACGTAATTGATTATTGAGTTATGGAATTCTCAAAGGTAAAAAAAGTGAGCATTAACTTAGGTAAGGGAGTTTTTATGATTTGCTATTTACTTATTGTTTTTTATCTGTATGCTGCTTGTTGATTGATGTTGATTGTTTGTTGAATGATTAATTACTTTATATGCTATCATCCATGTGATTACTTTTTTAAATTGGTAAATGTAACTATTCGACTAAAGAAACTGGTCATATTTGTCGTATATCTATGATCCAATTGGTACGTTGATGGAGAGTGTTAGTTTTGTAAATTTTTGAGAAAAGTATTTTAGTAAAGGTTTTTCTAATCTGAAATATACTTTTAAATGATTTCTGAAAGGGCTCGTAGTGCCCATAAATGATATTTTTATTGTTAAAGCAAAGCTAGCATAGTATCTCCAATTGTTTGTGTGCTATCATCCGTTTGATCACTTTTTTATATTGGTAAATATAACTATTCGACTAAAGAAACCAATTATATTTGTCGCATGTCTATAATTCAATTGGTACGTTGATGGAGAGTGTTAGTTTTGTAAATTTTTGAGAAAAGTATTTTGGTAAAGGTTTTTCTAATTTGAAATATACTTTTGAATGATTTCTGAAAAGGCTCGTAGTGCCCATAAATAATGTTTTTATTGTTAAGACAAAACTAGTATAGTATCTCCAATTGTTTGTGAGAGGACTCATATATTTATGCCCGTAGGGCCTTGGATATATGTTGACTGTGAGATGAACTCATTTTGTGTATTTAAAAGGCCTTTGATATGTTTGGTAGGTTGCCTTAGTTAGGGTCTATCTATATTGATTGTTGATTCTCAAATTAGGATAATAGTCGAGCAATGTCTGGTCGGACTGTACCCCTAGGTAGCTTCATGCAGTTAAGGTGAGGTGTTTCATGCGGGTAAGTATGGAGGAAAAATCAACATGTATACGATGTAAATTTACACCTTTTATAGTTCCAAACTCTTATGAATATGTTGCTTACATTTATTGTGCTTATATTCATTTCATATGTAGATAAATTATATGTGTGCTAATAATGTAGATAAATTATATGTGTGCTAATAATGTTTGATAACTCGCTTAATGGTTATAGTGAGGAACGAACTCATTGAGCCGTGATTTACTTATTCTTCTATAGTTTCTTTTGCAGGTTTCTTGTAAGTAGGAATTGTGAGAAGCTTGAGAGTAGAGTACAAATTAGAGATAGGTTTGATAATATTAGGATCGATTGAAAAGTGTATAGCAGTACAGAAACAATTTACGTAAAGTATATTCGTATGATAAGATTATGTAGTATTTCTTATAAATTAGTTAGTTGTTTTATCTTATTTTAGCATTTGGTAGGGATATTGATTCTCTACGATTTTGATGAATTGTGAAATATCAGATATCCATAGTCATTAATATGTTATAATAAGTTAATTAAATTAAAAATCGAAAACCTTAGTGACTAATTGTTTAGAGCCTTATGATTTTTTGCTTGTAAAACGATTTTTATATTACGAGTGTATACATAATATGAAAATTTTAGATAATTCTACTAGATTCTTCTTAGGGTCACGATACTTTCCATCCAAGTGCCCCACAAAGTTGACTTACAAGAGTATTCGGTTGCAAAAGTCGAACCCCATAATAGATGATTACATACCTAGGTGGTAAGGTGCTCCCAATGTATTAAATGCGAAGTGATGAGTGCACATGTTTAGATTATATGGTGCTCCAAGCCATTAAATGCAAAGTGACCGATACAAGGCCTAAAATAGTTACATCTTAATCATGAAACCTAAGATAGGACATTTTATGTTGCAAGCTATCAACTTGTCTAAGTTTCAAGCTCTCCTTATAGATACTCCAATATCTCACCTCTCATGGTATGTTATCACAACTTATCACACATATACTTTGGTTGATTATCTCTTATGTCTTTACCGCTTGCTAACTTAACTACGGTTGTTATTAGGTTAGCCATACACTTCACATGTCTCTAGCGATTCATATGATATCATCAAACAACATAAGGTCGTTCTTCTCACTCTGTTTATTTTGTAAATCATCCTTACATGGTTTAGAAGTCTCCTTAAGCTTAAATATTGATTGGTAGAATCTAAGATTAATAATAGTTTTTCAAAAGATACTTACTGTTACCTTAGAATCTTAGCCGGTGAAGCCTAATGGTCAATGAGCTCCCTAAGCCAAGTGGGCTAGGATGAGGTGACTCTAGGTTACCTAGGCCAACTTGTAAAATAGACAACAGTGAGCAAAGCAGGTGGGAATTATCTAAAGGGCCATTTTGATGCTTAAAACAACAAAACTTGTAAAGGAGTAAACACTTATAGAAGCTTAAGAGGGAAAAAAGAAGGTGATTAGGAGTAATAAACAATTGGAAGCCTTAAGTGCTACTTGTGAGAGTGAGGATCAAGTATTTATATGTTCTAATTTTTGAACCTCTTTTAGTATATAGTATATGGCCCTATGTTTCTTGGGGCTCCTAACTAATAATGGTAGGAATGATTGTCCTTAAACTTTATGCCTGTTTTTTCCTCATAAATTGTTGGTGTTACTATATGACCAAAATCACGCATGCTTTAGGTTTTCCCTAAGGCAAGTTGCCAAGGGTTTTGTAGCATTTAATGTAATTAGTGTTGCGTGATTGGGCCTCACGGGATTATTGTGAACTCTAAGACTATTCGAGGAAGATTATCAAGGGATCATCGAAGGTTGGTCAATGACTGGTGTGAGCCAGCTATGATTGAGGAAGGACGTCTCTCGATCAGTCCCTTTATCTTCATGTTTGTCTAGGTACTGTCACTTGGCCCAAGACCTAGGTTAGCTAGCCTAGGATCCGTTGGAGTTGCCTATTAGTGAGCGGTTATTCGTGGAGACCTGAGACGATCGGCATAGGTGGTTCTTGACATTATGGTCCTTAGAGGGGAAGTGTTCAGCCGTGGGCCCACTAGCCCAAGCCCAAAAACTACCACCACCTATATATTTTTTATAAATTTACTTATTATTAACAATTATTTACCACGAACTTATTAGTATAACCAACCTTTTCTCCCACGCTTACCAATCAAATCTCTGTATATACAAGTTCTCATCCATTCTGACAAATTCTTCATTCTTTTTGTTGGTTCTTTTCAGACCCATACTGGCTAATATTTTCTTCTTTCTATTTTGGCGCGTTAATATAATTTAAATTGAAGAAATCAAAAGCCTGTCAGAAAATATAAAGGCAGAGGAGCTGCCGACAAACTTCCTGTGGACTTTCCCAAAAGCAAAAGTATAGAACTTACATGAAAACCCATTGTCAAATCGATGACGTTGTCTCAATTATTATCTTTTCTTCGTTTTTTTTTTTTTTTAATTTTTTATTTCTTATAACAATCGCAATATGTTGGTGCACCAACTATGACTTCATAAATATCTTTTTACCATTTGGACTCACCATATTTTGCATTTAAAAATTCTTTACTTTTTATCAAATATTAATCAAGTACCTCTATATACTTTAATTAAATCATTTAAGTTTTAGTTTATATTATAATTTAATCAAATTTTTTATAATTTCAGTGAGCTAATCAGATCCTTTATATACGTAACTAAAGTAAGTCACTTTTTTAATATTTCTTATGATGCATAAATATTTTAAAAAATATGAAATATAAACATAAAGAATTAATTCTTTTCTCTCTCTTTCTCTTTTTTCTTTTTCCCAAGCAAATGTGAAGAAGTAAACGATTTACTGAAAACCTAAAGGAGTTAATCAAGATTTATCATAAATATAAGAAATTTAAATCACTTATTTAAAATATAAAGGACTTCAATAAACTTTATCATAAACATAAAGGGTTTTGAAAATTTTTATTACCTTGAAGTATTGAAAAATTAAAATGCAAACATTTCAAGGCTATATTAAAAAGCATATTGATTTTTTCTTCCACTTAAGTGAAAATATGAGGTTGATTTGGCTCGATCTTAATCATTTGTTAATATCATTCCGAACAATATCTACCAAATCTACAATAAAAAAGAAAAAAAAAAAAGCAAAAATAGTAGATCACCTAAATCTATATATATATATATATATATATATAAAACATGGTCCATAATAAGAAGTAGCATTATGGTCGGGCCAGTTCATTTAAACATTTTCTTATAGTTGGGCCGGAACAGAATTAGTGTGGTCTTTACTCTTCTCATCTTAAGAGTTATTGGGCAATATCTACTGTGATGTGTAACTTTCAACTCTCCTGAAATAGATGGGGTAATAATGGTTACTAAGGATCCACTACCACTACCATTAGACAGTTAATACATGGTGTGTATCATTCATCGACTCATACATTACATTGCATGCAATCTTTTGCTCTGCAGCTTGCATGCCCAGCACCTGCACTTCCAAGTCTCTCTTAACCTTTCCTCAGCTTGCACCTGTCTTTGTCATAAATGCCCGCATCCCAACGTCTGTCCTCCCAAGATGCCAAAAGGATTATATTATCCTTTTATCTCATACCAGCCAGAACTTTTGGCATCTTCAAACATAAACCCTGGAGCCCAAGAACTAGTTATTACATTAGCAAAATACAGTAACATCTTCAGTATTGTTCATGGAATCCTTTTTATCGTAATAGCAACATCAAAGAGAGCCTCATATTCAGGTAATATGATCTTTTGTAAAACCATTTCGTATATGTTTCTATGTTTTACATTAAATTCCTTAACCTTTTAATTTGACGTTTATGCATGTGCTCTACTATATTATAGTTTAGGACTCCAAAAAGTCCAGGAATAAAATTTATTGATGACATCGAAAGTACGAATTTATATTTATGCGAACGCACACTAATGTCAACTATAAATATGAAGCTCACATCGAAAAGCTTGGTCATATTGGTTTTCTAGAAATGCATGAAAACGTATAGCAGCAGACAGACACAGAAATTTTTCTCAGTTTTAATTCCTTAACAGTAAGTTTGAGGAATATCGGTTGCATATCTGAGGTCTGGATTGTGGCTTTGCTTATTGTTCTTTATGATTGGAAACGATGTTGGAAATACACACGAATCGATGTAAGAAAAAACATTAGCTACTAGGTGCTTTCAGGGCAATCTCTTTTTGGTCTCTTTCAAAGGACCTGGTCACTTGAAAAAAATTGGGAGAAGACAGAACAAGCTTGGTTTTAGACCCAATGTGCTGCCTTTAGGGTCTGTTTGGCTCATTGACGTATTACCATGTTAGTATTATTTTGGCACGGTGAAAAACTGGATGTTTGGCTAAATAAGATACCATAAGATTAAGTGGCAAATACATACATTGGATTCGCAACTGACAAACAGATTAGATATTTGCCTTGCTCGCTAACTCCTCTAGATTCTGGCTGGATTTGATAGACACATTCAAATTGATATGAAGTGCCATAATATGCAGACCTTATTATATAAAAATTTGCCTCAAGAACTCCCTGAAAGAAAATTGTTGCCAACTGATAAAAGGATCTCGTACAGTAGGAATTTTCAAATTTGTGGAAAACATTATGATTCTGTATGAATAGACACCAGTTAACTGAATAAAGGTGCTCCTCCGTTTCAAATGGGCGACCATTTGTGTTCCTAGACACTAATTGAAAAGGGGAACTTTACATATTGTGCCTTGATTTTGCATACAATTCTACTTTCATGCTCTTCATAGGATGGAAGACCTGGATGCAGAATGGGAAATTCAAGAGCGCTTACCTGAAGAGAGTAGTAGCAAGGTAAATTGGATAGTGTCCAAGGGACTTGGACTAGGAAAGAAAATTTTGATCTCTGGAATAGTGCTCTCTTCTGTCCCATTGGTTTTTCCTCCTCTAGCTGTAATATCTGCATTGGGATTTGCCGTTTCGGTCCCTTATGGTGTTTTCTTTGCATCGTATGTCTGCTCTGAGGGGCTCATGAGTAAGTTGCTCCCAGGGCCACCACCTCGTCTTTCTTTATTGGATTATGGGATGGTACGTCGAGAGGAGGAAGGTGAAAGCGAAGAAGATTATGACACAGTTGGTTTTGATATGGAAAAGGAGGAAGAAAAGCAACTCGTGGATACGAAAAGAGAGGTCAATATGAGGATCAGAATGGATGAGGAAAATGAGGGTCTTGAGAATGATCGATGGGTAAAAGAAGCAATAATAGCAGGAATCAATGCAGAACAGCCTGCAGATGATGTTCAAGGTGTTGTGTTAACAATTGAAGGTGGAGAGAAAGGTATTGGCAAGCCTGAGGATAAGGATTCTCCGGTTGAACTTACAGATGTAGTTATAATGAATAACAGGGGAGAGGGAGGTATTGATAGGGAGGAATTGGAGAAGGAAACAAGGGACTTAATAGAGAAAATCAGAGATGAGGGCAAAGTTAGTGTGGTGGATGAGAATAAGCTGTTCTTGGAAGATATGCCCCATGCTAGGGGCAGGGAAAATGAAGAAGCAGAGAAACCAATTATAAGGAATGAAAGAGATATGGATGTTCCTATTGAAGCTAAAAGTAGCAGGAAAAAGGGTAAAAAGAAAGGAAAGAAGAAAGACAAATCTGAAGACAAAGTAATGGAGAAATTCGCCAAAGTTCCTGAAGTAGTAAAAGGAAATGTGGATGTTGCTCAAAGAAAAGATTTGGTTAATGACATTGTAGTAGAAGAGATATCAACCCATGAGAGTGTCATTGTGCCGAAGGAAGATCCTATAATACCATCTCATGGAACTTTTGAAGGTAGTGTCATTTGATATATTTACTTCATTTTCTATTCTATTTTGAGTTGGAGAGAAAATTTAATTTGAATCTTGGATAACATGTACAGGATACTTGCAAAAGGAAACCATCACAGGGAATGGAACCACAAGTATCTCAGAAGTTGGGAAATCAGGATTGGAAGGAAGGAACCAGCAGAAACATGAGAACAATCCTCCTGAAGAAATTGTCATATTTCACAAAGATGAGGTCAGAACATTATATGTTTAATAAAGTTCATGGCACCTGTAGCTGCTGATGTCCATAGGTGTTCCATCCTATGTCAATTATGATTACAACGTTAGTGCAAATAGATGAATCACTTCGTAATGCATGAGGCATTCTTTCATTTCGTAAGAATGAATCTACGAAATGAAAATATGTTCTGATCTGGTTTTGGTTAGAAAAGATAAAGGACTGGCTAAAAGATTTTAAATGTAACCAAAAGTATGGTGACTAACAGTGATTAACACCAATTCTTTATTTTTAGTGCATTAGTGTTGTCTCTTTTATTCAGGAAAAGGAAAATAGTAGCACATGCTTGGGCCATGTTAAGAGGCAAGATAAAGGACTTTCACCATTAGTGATTTTAGCCCTTAGTAGGTGTATCCGAGGCACCTATTAACCTATCATACTAAGATTGAAGTATAGATTACTGAAATATTCCTTCTAGTTGCATTTTTGGCTTTCGGCAAATGGAAATCCCCTCTTTAGTAAAAGAATGTAAACAAAGAAGTGCATCTGCTAAGGCACTCTACATAAAATCAAATATTGAAGAGTGCAATGTTCCATTTAGTTAATTTTTCTTTTTCCTAGAGTCTTATTAGCAAATGGGAATTCTAGAGAATGTAAATGGAGAAATGTCAATGATGTAGTATAAACATGATCCCACAAAATTGTCGATGATAATTGAAATTCGCCTTTATGGGCTTCTTAGTTACTTTAGATCGTTCTAGTTGCTTAAATGAAATGCGTCTTTCCAGGCTTCTTAGCTAACACTAAATCCACGGTTTGGAATTGTAGGGATTCCTTTGAGACATTGGTTGAGTAAATTCTTGGCTCGGTTTAACCCCTGTTGATTCATGGAGTCAAATGCATGATCGAGCATACACACAAGCAGCAATAAAAGAAGTTGATTTTGCTTTGACATTGATTTATTTTTCTTGGCAGGAGGAGAAAATATGGCAACAGATTGAGGCAATGAAGACGATAGTAGGATACAAGGCAGCACCACAGGCTTCATGCATTGAGGAACTGAAGGCCCTTTTTCTTTTTACTGGTGTTGAGCCACCTGCCTCTTTTAAGGATCAATCGGACCTCAAGGAAGTTAACGACAAGCTGAAGTTTCTTATGTCGATTGTTGGTGTCAAGTAGCTAGTTGTTGGAGAATTTTTAAGCCTTTTTAGTTGTTGTTGAGGATTTCTTTTGTTTGGATTTTAAAGTCCTTGAAGAATTTTGATGGCTTTAATGTCTGTGTTTTGAGGAGTGTACAACAAACTTAGCTATGATGCCAATTATTTTATATTTGTTAAGACAAGAAATTTAACATGGCCTTGTATGCTCTAATAAATCTTTTTTTCTTTTTCTTTTTTCTTTTTGGCTAGGTTCAAAAGCTCTTTTTCAAAGTGAAAGATTTCATGTTATGGCTAGGTTATAACATGACATCAAACATTTCAAGAAAAAGAAGGATAGAATTAGAAATGAAGTTACAATATTGATGTAAACTTGACGGGCAAATAGGACTGCTTTTCATTTCTGTTAAATAAAATCTCGATATCCTACTCATGAATGCCTTAAAAAAAAAGAAAAAAAGAAAAAAAAGTAGAATCCTGTGGTACTAAATTTAGATCTTACTAATGAAGGCCTTACCACGAGTAGCTTGCATAAAAAAGGGTGTGATGCGAAGGAAACGGTTTGACTACGAGACTGTAATCATGAAAAATAGTTAACACGACTAGTTGAAGTATTGAATGCTTAATCGAGTAACTCTTGATGATTTTTTTGAGCTTAGTACGAATCAAATGTGACTTGCATGTTATTATTCAGATAAAACCAAATAAAGTCACCAAGAGATGGTGTGCGGGTATACCATTTGAATACAAATTATTCTCTTCGCAACTCAATTTTTAGTGTTCGATATAACACTTTTAATACATTTAAAATAAATTTAATGTGCACTTATATATTATTATAAACATACATGCTTTATTATATCATACAATATATATTTTATATCTTATACAAATATAAAAACAAGAAACCATTGAGAATACAATATCTCGCATGACTCAAATTTAAAATGTATGGCTAATTAGTCATAAGTCTATCCCGTTTCCTTATTAGGAACGAGTGACTATAGAATAAATAAAGTATGAGAACTCATCTGTACTTTACCCAATATATACAGATTTTTAAGTTTTTGTACCTAAAATATGTTTTATGGTACCTTAGAACCTCTTTGAGGATACTTTATGGAAGTTATATTTGATTTTCTTTATTTTCCTTCAAAACTTATTATTAGACTGGATTTGTTATAAATAATTTATATATGTTATGATTCATTTTAAATTAAAACAATATAAAACTTTGATATGCAAAATAGAGAATATTTTTAGAAATGTTTAAACCCTTAGTTGGGTTATGCTTGAATTTCTTTTATCTTTTATCTTTTCTTTTTAAATCATCAAAATAAAATTCTCATTAAATTATAAATTGTTATATACAAAATACAAAAATCATGTGTAAATAATTTTAATATAATATATTGGATGATAAGTTAAGAATTAAGATTTTTTAAAGATATTATTAAATTAGAGATAGTAAAAGAGGAAGGAGGAGGTAAAAATAAATAAATAAATAAATTAAGATAGTAAAAGAAGAGAGGTGTTTTTACCTATATATATATATATATAAAGAGGAAGAAGAGAGATGGATTAGATTGTAGACACAAGCAATGTATAATCTTGGGATTTTATAATGAGTTGATTTTTGTTATTATTTTCTTCAAAGTTGAAAAAAAAAAGGCAATAATATTAATTAATTGATTTAGTTATATTACTTAATTATTATTACAAAGAGAGTATAAGATATCATAGAATCTATTCTCTATATATTTTAAAGTATAGGTTTCAAAATGGAACATGGTACCTTAACTTTATATCTATAACTTATCTTATAGGAGTAAGTTATATGAAATTACTATACGAAACCTTCTCTATGCCCTCATTACCTACCAAAGTTTACTCAATGGAGTAGGGTTTAGATGGATACTCTATACAATAAGGTTACTCACTTATCCTTTGTTTTTGCCACTTAGTAATAAGGGTAAGTAGGTATAAGGTTGATAAGATATGAATTTTTACTTGTAACTTATCCTATGTATAATATCTTGAATTTAGGAATTGAAATATATCATACAAAATCCATTAACTACTATAAAATTTATAAAGTAAAACTTATAGGATACAAAATAACCCATAAAACCTATAAAATTTTCAGTTACATTTTCATAATTGAGATAAATTTCTAGATAACTCATCAATGTTTCCTAATTTTGTTACTAATTCATCAACATATCATGTCATACAATCATAAGATTATAATCTATCATAAAATTTATGTGCACTTGCTTAAAATAAGTAATTGTTTGATATAAAACATAAACGTAATACAACAAAACAAAATGAGTTTCGAACATATCGGCTCAATCGTTTAGGAGCAAGTGGGTAACCCTATTATATAGGGTACCCAATTGGACCCTGCTCCATCGAATAGGTTTCAGATGAGTAAAGAGAGTTATATAGTAGGTTTTGTATAGCAATTTTCTAGAACTTATTCCTATAGGATAGAGTATGGGCATGACATCATGATACTATATATTCACCGTAGAACTTGTACTTTAAAGTATATAGAGTAGGGATATTGAGGTACCTTATACCAACCTATAATAAAATTTTAAGGTCACATGTTTTTGTATCTACTGTCTTATTTCTTTCTCTTGTTCTTATTCTTTTCTTAGGTAAATCTTTTTTTTTATATTCCACATATAACAATTTTATGATTTTATAAAAATTTATTTTAATGATTTGAAATGAAAAGATGAAAAGAATAATTTAGCATGACCCGACTAAGGGTTAAACGTTTTCACTTGCATGGATTATTCTCTATTTTACCCATTAAAGTTTCATATTTTTATGGTTAGATATGTTGCAAATATAAGAATTTTTAAAATATTACTATTTAGTCAATTAGTATAATTACAAATTTAATATTAATTATATGCCTATACAATAATTTGAAAGAAGATAAAGTAAAAAAAAAAAAAAAACATGTTTCATAAGGTACCCTATACTCTGTAAAATTTATAAGGTACAAGATATAAAGTAGCCTCCAAGTGCCACATAGTAGGTTTCGTGTATAAAATTTTTTAAACTTATACCTATAGGATGGGATATGGGTAAATTGTTATACTATACCTACCTTGCACTCGCTTACCCCCATAATCAACATCCATTTTCTTATAATAATGTGAATTTTCACTTTTATTAATATTTGAATTGCTTAATGATTTGGTCTTTGCAAAATAAAAGAAAATTGAAATAAAAAGTAATTAAGTATGAAATTATAGACTAAAGTTATGAAGTTAATATATGGAAGAAAAAACTGAATGTTAATATAACATTATGTTATAATTATTAATATAGTTAATAATTTTTATAAGATAGATACAAGTTATTACTTGTAACCTGTTTATTAGCATAAGGCTTCTAAGGTGGGTACGGGATTTTGGGTGTTGTACTTGTACCATACTAAGGCAGAATATGTTCTAAAATTATACTTGAGACCTGCTCTTTGAATTTCAATACCTAATTAGAATCTACCTAATTAAATAGGTATAGTAGAATAAAAATCCTAATTAGGTTACCACCTCATTTTTGCTTAATAAGGCTTACTTACACTTGAACTTTTCTCAATTTATCATATATCATTATTAGTTTATTTGATGCTAATTCAATAAATTAGTAATCACTTTTAGTTACTCTTTATAGTTTACTTTAATAAATTTTGTACATGTTTTGCAATTAGGATAGCTAATGTAAGAGATGTGGTTGTCCTATAGGGCAACTCAACCATGACCAAGATTATGAGGTTAACCAACTCAAGGTTGGCTTTTTAAATTTTAAGTATAATATATTTTTATATATTATATTTTATTGAATTTTGTTGTTGCCAAAAGCTAAAACAACTGTATCTTATATATTTATTTATAATTAGAAAAGGAGGATATGTATATACTTTGAATTGTTGTACTATGCTTATAAAGTATTTCTTTTGTATATATCATGTCAATATGTAGTTCATGTTAGAAAAGTAATATCTTAAGTAGCTTTTGCTACTCCAAAATTGTTATACCTTAATAGTATGATTATTGGCCTTCCAATGGAATAAATCAAATTTGATTTCCCTCTCCTTTAATACATCTAATATGGTAATTGGTGCAACAAAGAAGAAGAAGAAGAAGAAGAAGAAGAGAGAGAGAGAGAGAGAGAAACCTTTTGTTGTGTTTGACTAAAATATTATTTATGATATATTGTTTTGTTTACACGAAATGTGAATTCGATTCATAAGCTACGTGTTAGCTCTAAGAATAGTCATCCTGATAGGATATTTCCTCGAATGTTATGTAAATATACTTTGTTGATAGGCCTTTTTGGGCTTATGCTTTAGAGGCCTAGGCCCAAGTACTTCAACATGTTTGAGTCCCCCTTAAGCCTTCCTTTGGGCCGAGAGCTTAATCCCCTTTTGGCAAGGCAACTGACCTAATGTTCTTGTGAATAACTTAATCTAGGCTCGAGTGCAACTAGTTGGTTAGTATGCCCAGTAAAAGCACAATCTACTTAAGACCATCCCCGAGCAATCCTCCAACTTGACCAGCTAAGGTCCACAAAAGCTCCAATCAATGTCCTTTGGGTGTGCTTAGCTCCTCGACACCTTAAGACCTCAAGGACTCCATAGTCTTCGAGGTGGCTAGATCTGAAGCTTCATAGACCATGCTGACCTCAACCTTAAGTACTCGTCAGTTGCTCGACATGTTACCAAGGATCATGATACTGCGATTACCCTACTCATCCTTCTCTTCTCTCCTCATTAAATGCCACATGATAGCTTACTATATAGTCTAGGTATTTAGCTACCTAAGTTATGGTAACTGCCTATATTGATGTGACAAGCTCTCTTCCCTAAAGCCACCAAACAGCAAAAAGGAGCTGTCACGCCCCGAAGCGGCAGAGTCGTAACAGCCCCCGCCGTGTAAACCATCCTAAGATAGAAGTTGGCCTTACAACCGCTATCTTAGACCTGATCTACACAAGGCGTCCACGACTAACCCGCTTTGAAGGAAACAGTTTGTAATTTAAATAAATCATTTCTCTAAGAAAGTGGGGGAAGATATATATATTATAATACAGTTATTACAATTAAGGTTTACAAGATTTCTCCGTAATATATTTCCTAGTTATTACATTATTCAAAATGAAAAGTAATTCTAAAATAGAAACTTAAACCTTAAAATATGTGTTTATTCTTCACATGTTTTTCCTCACTCCTTAGGATACAGCAGTTGTTAGCTTCATAGTAGTTGTTGCCGCTTCTTAGCCAGCGCCTGCACGATGTCTATAGGGATGTGAGCAACCACAGCTCAGTAAGTTAGGACGGAGGACTTAAAACTATACCATACACACAACAAGGTTTTTAATCACTTATTAGGTGTAATGCATGTGCAAGCAAATGCCATCGCACGACGTTGTCCGGCCCGTCGTGAGATTAGAGAAATTGCGCCCGCTCTAATCCGGGTTGAGGAGTTATCGTTAATGCAACAGCTCACGACCAAACCCAGGCTTGTGTAATGGAGACCTTGCTCCTCCTGCGACTACCTTCGAACCACTATTTTCACCCCCGCCGTGACCTCCTCTCCTGTCATTTAGTTCGACTGAGGATGAAGAAGGGACCATTTTGCAATCCTGCACTATCCCTTCCGAAGGAGTCGGTATTTGGCCGGAGAGTCCTAAATCCCCTAACGGGTTGTCATGCATGTTCGATTATGATTACTGGTCGTATATTTAATTAAGTTCAGTTTAGGGTGATCAATCATTACATACAATTCATACAATATGCGCCAAAGCAACAAACATAATCATAGCATTACCCATAATCAAGCACATGCACACATTTAACTATCTAACAAGCACAACCAAGCATAATCTTAAGCCTCCAAAAATACAGCATCGTATTAATCCCAACTTACCTCGACTCCTCGCTCACACACTCGAGGTCCGATTTGCTCAGGCCATCGCCGATTATCCTTATAACACGAACGTGGTTTTAGTTTTTCATATAAATATTACAAGTTCATTTTATTCTATAACGCTTATTGTTAGGTTTTGTTTAAGGTTTAATATGTCTAATTGAGGTATCGAATTTATTCCCGATGTGTAAAAATCTTACATTTTGAGATATTTACTTAAAATTAAATATTATTTCAGATTTATTATTTTTCTGATTTCAATTATAATATTATCTAAATAACTTTATTTTTTAGATTTATTAATTTACATTTTCACATATTCCTAATTTCTTATATTCTTTACCTAATTTCCTTAATTAACCATACTTAGTACCTAAAGGCTAGGATTAAGGTTCCACTGCAGAGATTAACTTCCTTAAACATCTAATTAAGATCCAAATCAGTAATTAACATCCTAATCACCTAATTAATCCTAAATCACCCAATTTTACCATCATTTTAGGGCTAAAAATTAACTCAAAATTTTCGAAAATTAATTTTAAAAAAAATGGCTTCATAGCATTGTTCTAAATCATATGAGAATCCTACAGAAAAATTTTGAGCCCCAAACTACATCTCTAAGCCTATTTAATTTCCGGTTTAATCATGCTTGGTTTTGAACAATTTGTTAAGGACCCTATATTTCCAGACATAATTAAACTAAATCAACATTTTTCCCTAAATCTAAATACAATAAAACCTCAGAATAACAAGTTTCATAATTTTCTAGGCAAAATAACTAATTTTACAAAATTATACAAGAATCGGGCTGGAATTTGAACTCACCGGTTCAGGTGGCTCCGGCCACTGCGGGCCGCCGTGGCCTTGTCGGCTGGCCTGGGCACTACCACCACCGTGTGGTGGTGGTGGCCGTCCACTCCCAGCTCCTCGTTTGGTGTGGGTTTCTTTTAAAATCCTTAACTGCACAGTTTTTCTTATTTTTTTTTATTTTCTGGATTTTCTCTCGAATTTTCAACTCTCTCTAATTTTTTCTGATTTGTATCTGTCCAAATGAGCTTCTGAATTTTTCTTGCTATTTATAGACGATTTTTGTAATTATTATGCATTAATTTGACAAGATTTTGTCCAATTTCCTTGATTTTTGGCTTTTAAGTTGTTCAATTTTTATTGGTCAATTTTTCTTTTTCTGACCACGACCTGATCTTGCATCAGCTTATCCTCTTCTAATTTTTTCTGATTTTTCCATAATTATTTTATATTTTTCTTTAATTATTTGCTTAGTTTTCGGCCAATTTAGGTAATTACGCGTATTTTTATCTGCACGTAAATACATGTGGGGTACACGTGAACATTCCTAAATATTATTTTAGTCATTCTAAAATTTTTAGTATACATATAATCTATCTCTAGTAATTTATTAGTTATAAGATTACACTTTTTGCCTTTTCAGTAATTAGCAATTATTATGCTTAAAATTTGAAAATTTTATAGTCTCCTATTTTACTATTTATTTTCTTAAATTTAAGTTTACAAGATCATTTTTACTAATATTTCTCTCAATAGTTTATAATTTGGGTGTGATCGGATCCTTTAGCCGATCGCCCTAAACCTTGGGTTCTAAGTTCAATCTTACGGTTATTTGGCTGAATTTTGAGGCTTACAGGAGCTATCCTTTCTCATATTAAGCATGCCCCATTGTACCTAACATGTAAGAGCCAATCCTCATCAACCATGTATCCCTAATAGATAAGTTTCATGCCATATAAATAGGGCATAAAGTTACAAGTATAAGGATTGACTCCCGACCACTCCTTATCACTTTAAACACTCTTAAACACTTTTTCTTTCTTTATTTCCCTTCTTGCTAACTTTAGCACAGAAAGGCCCTCACTAGCATTGCTATATGAGGTTTTCTTATAGATCTACTATCGTACATGACTGTTAGACCATCAGGAGACTACTAGAAGACCATTATAGTGATATCCACTATCACCATATTCGTCTATTATATAGTTATCCAAAATTAATCATTTTATCATCGTTAAGGTTACTCAAAAGTAATATAAATAATATGAATTTGATTTTGATTTCAAATTCAAGAAAGACCTTATCATCCTTACTACATATTTCAACCTATATAAGAAACATAGTGTATGTATGCATATATGCATGCGTGTATCATTTCCACAATATTTTTAATTCAAGTATAAATTTGAATACAATATGCTAATATATATATATATATATATATATATATATGTTTTATTTAAAGCATGTATATATTAGATTTTGGACTAATATCATAATTATTATAAAAAGTCCTTCATTAAGAGCTTTGATCAGTCATACTATTGCTTCAAAGCATCAAAATAACACATTCAATATTATTACAAGTTAAGTCCTCATAGTAATTGTAATATTCCATAAATCAGCAATCAAGATATGAATATCTAAGTATTAGAGTAAAGCCCTATCTTTGTACGATTAAGGTCAATAGTTGATTTAAGGCATTCGAAAAAGTAAATCAATTAGGCTAGAAACTTACGAGAAACTTGATAACCCTAATCGATGAATTCTTGTACGTTTGAAAATTCATAATACAATAAGAATATCAAGAATATAATCAAAATAGCGAAAATTTATTTTATATGAGATCATAAAGTCGAATTTAGAACAATTGTACTTAAATTTAAGACTTTTGGGAAAAGTTATCCAATTAAACCTAAACTTTACAATTAAGATAGAAAAGTTAATTGAAGTGATTTTGTGAAGTTGGATTTTGAAAATAATTACCCAAAACCCCTATTTTGCCTCTAAAAGTATGATTACTTAATATAGTATAAAAATGATCGAAACCCTTAAAACCGAACTTGAAATGCGACGAGAACTTAGAGATAAATTAATTAGGCAATAAAAGAAAATAATATAGCATAATATACTATATGAGTATACATGTATTTTTATGAGTATACTCGGTATATATAATAAATATACCTGTAAATTAACTTAAAATAATATAATTATGCATAATAAATGATAAAATTGTAAAATTAAATAGGAAAAGTATCTTAAAAACAAAAGATATGCTAGAAACATGATTACATGTATATAATTACTCATTATGTGTATGATATATATTAGCAATTGCAATAGGTAATCCAACAGGAACATGGCAAATCTGAATTGTCCAATTGTTGTTGTTGAGTCTCATGTCTTGTCGATCTAGTCAGTGTATCTTATTGTGCCATGTCTTGTCTAGTAATAATCTCAATACTGTTTCTTTTGCTGAGTCTGTCAGTCAAAAGTTATATTCATTCTTCTCGAGTCAAGTCAAGTCAAATTGAGTTGTTAACCATCTCATTTGAATCCAAGATGGAGAAGTGTTAAGATTTGCCAAATTGCTTTTGTTGATCCTATGCTAAGCTTTATGAAGAACAAATGAGAAGCTAAGATAGTAGTATCATCATTTTGAATAGAAGATTTTGGATGAAAGGAAAAGGTGATGATATACAGTGAATTTAGAATCATAAATAAAACTTAAGAAACAATTAAAGAAAGAATAAAAGGAAAATAAACCAATAAGAAAATTTGCAAGATCGTAAAGCTAAGTTATAAAATAATACGATATGACTAGGAGACTATAACGATGAAATAAGCCCTGATCGATACTAAGATAAGGAATGCAAAGAAAGGGGGATTAAGAGATCGAGCAAAGGTCTAAGTAGAGAAGGAATGGAATGTTAATTAGAAAGCAATTAAGGAACTTAATTAGTAGATTACACAGAAGTTTCACTTGAAGATAGTTCAGTAGAATAGAAAGTGGGTTTTAAAGATATGAAGTAACCCCCAAAAATACTAGATAATCAGGTTCAAAAGTTCAAGAGTTGAGACTAAGAGTTGAGACACGGAGTAGGTAAAGATACGACTTGATGAAGGTATAGACTTAGAAAATTAAGTAGGGCTAAATGTACTATCAATCCTAACAAGTAAGCAATACATAGGTATACAGTAGTTTCGAGGACGAAACTATTTTAAAGGGGGGTAGAATGTAAGCCCCAAAGTTTAGCCAAATAACCGTAGGATTGAACTTAGAACCCAAGGTTTAGGGCGATCGGTTAAAAGATCCGATCAAACCCAAATTATAAACTATTGAGAAGAATATTAGTAAAAATGACTCCGTAAACTTAAATTTAAGAAAATAAGAAATAAAATAGCAGATTATAAAATTTTCAAATTTTAAGCATAATAATTACTAATTACTGAAAAGGCAAAAAGTGTAATCTAATAACTAATAAATTACTAGAGATAGATTATATGTATACTAAAAACTTTAGAATGACCAAAATAATATTTAGGAATGTTCACGTGTACCCTACATATATTTACGTGTAAATAAAAATACGCGAAATTACCTAAATTGGCCAAAAATTAAGCAAATAATTAAAGAAAATTATAAAATAATTATGGAAAAATCAGAAGAGGATAAGATGCATCAATATCAGGTCGTGGCATGTCAGGATGAGCAAAAGAAAAATTAACCAATAAAATTTGGACAACATAAAAGCAAAAAATCAAGGAAAATGGGTAAAGTCTTGTCAAATTAATGCATATTAATTACAGAAAATGTCTATAAATAGGGGAAAAATTTTCAGAAGTCATTTGGTCAGTTTAGCATCTGAGAAAAATAAGAACACTGAAAAAATCGAGAGAAAATTCAGAAAATAAAAAAAGAAAAGAAAACTGTGCAGATTGGGCAAATGAATCAAACCCACCACTCACCACCACCTGGGACCGAGCCACCACCACCACCCCACTCCAGACCCACCGTCTGGGCCGGCCGACAAGCTTGGACGGCCAGAAAGCAACGAACCGGGTGAGTCCCATAATTGTCCCGATTTTGTATAATTTAGTAAAATTAGTTATTTTGCCCAGAAAATTATGAAACTTGTTATTCTGAGGTTTTATTGTATGTAGATTTAGGAAAAAATATTGATTTAGTTTAATTATGTCTGAAAATATAGGGTCCTTAACAAATTGTTCAAAACCGAGCATTATTAAACCGGAAAATAAATAGGCTTAGGAGTGTAGTTTGGAGCTCAAATTTTTTCTATAGGATGCTCATGTGATATAGAACAGTGCTATGAAGCCATTTTTTAAAAATTAATTTTCAAAATTTTTAAGTTAATTTTTAGCCCTAAAATGATGGAAAAATTGGGTAATTTGGAGTTAATTAGGTGATTAGGATAGTAATTACTGATTTAAATAGTAATTATATGTTTAGGGATGTTAATCTCTGATGTGGAAACCTAATCTTAGTTTATGGAGTGTTAAGTGTAAGTAATGAAGGAGTTATGTGGTAAATGTAAAAAAAAAATTAGGAATATATAGAATTGAAAATTAATAAATATGGAAAAATTAGGGTTATTTAGATAATATGAGAGTAAAAATCAGAATAATATTAAATCTGAATTAAGATTGAATTTTAGGTAATTATATAAAAAAAAGTAAGATTTTCTCACATCGGGAATAAATCCGATACCCTAATTAGGACTAGCGTGTACCGAATAGCTTAGAAAGACCCAATAGGATGTTTGGATACTCGAGCTTAATGTGATTAATTTCACATTAGGATTTGAGCATGTTTAGGATTTAAAAATAGAACTAAAACCTAATTTAGAAATTGATGCGGAAACCAAAACCGAACCCGAACCTAAACCCGAACCTAGAATAATGGTAAAAGACTTAATACCTAGATAATTAGGCATATTAAACCTTAAACAAAACCTAATAATAAGCATTATAGGATAAAACGAACCTATAATATTTATATGAAAAGCTGAAACCACGTTCGTGTTATAGGGATGATCGGCGATAGCCTGAGTAAATCGGACCTTGAGTGAGTGAGCGAGGAGTCGAGGTAAGTTGGGATTAATACGATGCTGTATTTTGGAGGCTTAAGATTATGCTTGGTTGTGCTTGTTAGATAGTTGAATGTGTGCATGTGCTTGATTATGGGTGGTGCTATGATTCTGTTTGTTACTTTAGTACATATTGTATGAATTGTATGTAATGATTGATCACCCTAAACTGGACTTAATTAAATATCCGACTAGTAATCATAATCGGACATGCATGGCAACCCGTTAGGGGAACTTAGGACTCTCCGGCCAAATACCGACTCCTTCGGAAGGGATAGCGCAGGATTGCAAAATGGTCCCTTCTTCATCCTCAGTCGAACTAAGTAACAGGAGAGGAGGTCGCGGCGAGGGTGAAGGCAGTGGTTCGAAGGTAGTCGCGGGAGGAGCAAGGTCTCCATTACACAAGCCTAGGTTTGGTCGTGAGCTGTTGCATTAATGGCAACTCCTCAACCCGGATTAGAGCGGGCGCAATTTCTCTAATCTCATGACGGGCCGGACAACGTCGTGCGATGGCATTTGCTTGCACATGCATTGTACCTAATAAGTGATTGAAAACCTTGTTGTGTTTATGGTATAGTTTTAAGTCCTCCATCTTAACTTACTGAGCTGTGGTTGCTTACATCCCTATAGACGTCGTGCAGGTGCTGGCTAAGAAGCGGCAAACAAATACTCTGAAGCTAGTAATTGCTGGATCCTGGGGAGTGAGAAAAAACATTGAAGAATCAACACATATTTTACTTTTCATTTCTAATTAATGTAATAACCGAAATATAGTGATTATATATAACTTTTCTCACTTTCTTAGGTAAATGATTTGTTTAAATTACAAATTGTCTACTTCAAAGCGGGTTAGTCGTAGACGCCTTGTGTAGATCAGGTCTAAGATAGCAGTTGTAAGGCCAACTTCTATCTTAGGATGGTTTACACGGTAGGGGCTGTTATGACTCTGCCGCTTCGGGGCGTGACGTTTTTCCTCTCTTCCCAAGATCTAGCAGTTGTTAGCTTCAGAGTAGTTGTTTGCCGCTTCTTAGTCAGCACATGTATTAGAGAAATTGCATGACATTGTCCGGCTCATCGTGAGATTAGAGAAATTGCGCCCACTCTAATCCTGGTTGAGGAGTTGCCGTTAATGCAACAGCTCACGACCAAACCCAGGCTTGTGCAATAGAGACCTCGCTCTTCCTATCATTACCTTCGAACCATTGACTTCACCTTCGTCGCGACCTCCTTACCTGTTACTTAGTTCGACTGAGGATGAAGAAGGGACCATTATGCAATCCTGCGCTATCCCTTTCGAAGGGGTCGGTATTTGGCAGGAAAATCTTAGGTTTCCCCTAATGGGTTGCCATGCAAGTCCGATTATGATTACTGGTCGTATATTTGATTAAGTCTAGTTTAGAGTGATCAATCGTTTCATACAAATCATACAATACATGCTAGAATAGCAAACATAATCATAGCATCACTTATAATCAAGCACATGCACACAGCCAACTATTTAACAAGCACAACCAAGCATAATCTCAAGCCACCAAAATACAGCAACGTATTAATTCCAACTTACCTTGACTCCGCGCTCACTCACTCGAGGTCTGACTTGCTCAGGCCATCGCCGATCATCCCTATAACATAAATGTGATTTCAGTTTTTTATATAACTATTATAGGTTCGTTTTATCCTATAATGCTTATTGTTATATTTTGTTTAGGGTTTAATATGACTAATTATCGAGGTCTTAAGTATTTTACAATTATTCTAGGTTTAGGGTTAGGTTCGGGTTCGGTTTCCGCATCGATTTCTAAATTAGGTTCTAGTTTGATTTCTAAGTATTGTTTTATACTTAAACCCTAGAAATTCATTTCAACTCATAATGTGAAATTAATCACATTACTTCCCGATCTCCAAAATACCATCATTACCTCTAATTAGTATTTTATTCCACCCGGTACACTTAAATCCTTATTAGCGTACCGAATTTACTCTTAATGTGAGAAATTTTTTTACATCTTTCATATAATTACATAAATTTAAGTTTTCTATCAGATTTATTGCATATTTTTATTATTATCATAATATCAATTTTTATTCTAATATTTTCTATTTATTATATTTCCAATAATTATGTATTATGTACTATTACTTATTATGTACATAATACACATATAATATTTTTATCACTCTAATTATTATCTCCCAACATCAATTATCATTTCAAAATGTTTAAATTCATCTAAAATAAAATTTTACCACTAATTACCCTAATTTACAAAATTAACTTGAAATTTACTATTTTTCTCTATTACTCATTTACTACATAATTAACCTAATAACTATATCTAACACCCTAAATGCTACAAGTATCATACTCCATTAGATTTCAATATCCTAAAACATATAATTATTCACTAAATCATTAATTAATCATTTAATTACTTAATTAACCACAAATTACCCATTTTATGCCTTATTTTAAGGCCTAAAAATTATCTAAAATTTTCGAAAATTAATTTTTAAAAATGGGCTTCATAGCATTGTTCTATATTATCTAAGTAGTCTACACAAAAATTTTGGGTTCAAAACTACACTCTTAAGGTCATTTATTTCTAAACCAAAATATGCTCGGTTTTACATGATTTCTTAAGGACCCTATATCACGAGACATATTTTCATCAAAATAATATTTTTTCTACAAACGACATACAAAAATATTCTAGAATAACAAAATTCATAATTTTCTAAGAATATTTACTATTTTTTACAAAATTACATAAAATCAGGCTGGAAATCGGACTCACCGATCTGGGGTGGCTCCGGCCACCGCCGGCCGCCGTGGCCTTGTTGGCCAGTCTAGGCGCTGCTACCACCATGTGGTGGTGGTGGCCATCCACTCTTAGCTGCTCGTTTAGTGTGGGTTCCCTTTAAAGGCTCTAATTGTACAGTTTTTCTTATTTTTTTTCTAACCCTAATTTTTCTCTCAATTTTCGTCTCTCCCTAATTTTCTCTGATTTTTAACTGTCCAAATGAGCTTTTGAATTTTCTTGCTATTTATAGAGCTTTATGGAAATTATTGTGCATTAAATTGGACAAGACATTGTCCAAATCCCTTAATTTTTGGCTTTTGAATTGCCTTAATTTAATTGGCTGATTTTTTTCTTATTTTTCCCAATTGCCACGACCCAATTCTAGATTATTCCTTATTTTTCCTGATTTTTCTTGATTTTTCCTTAATTAATTATGAATTTTCTTTAAGTATTTAGTATTATTTTAGCACATTTCGCGTATTTTAAGTAATTACGCGTATTTATACCTACATGTAAATTCATATATAGTACAAATAAATATTTCTAAATATTATTTAGGTCATTTTATGATTTTTAGTATACATATAATTTATCTCTAGCAATTCGTTAATTATCAGAATGCATTTTACGCATTTTCGATAAATAACGAGTTATATATTTAAAATTTGGAATTTTTATAGTATTTTATTTTATTGCTTATTTTCTTAAATTTAAACTTACGGGATCATTTTTACTAATATTTCTAACTTTACTTATAATTTAGGCTTGATCGGATCTTTCAGCTGATCGAAACCTTGAGTGACTGGCTGTGTGGCTTACAGTTTCTATCTTAGGATGGTTCATATTGCGGGACTGCTACGACTTCACCTTTTTAGAGCATGATAGTATTCTCCTATAGCATAGTTAATATATGATTACTCTTAATCATACATTAAAGAGTGTATACTTAGATAGTTTGTAAGTAACTTATGATATGTTATCACTAATATATAATATGTGACATGTACACTACACAATACATCAAAACTAGGTGCTAAGAACCAACCAAACTGCGAAGGATTGTACGTAGAAATGGAAGCTCTATCCTCTTCAAAAAGGGTATTTTCCAAGTCAAATGGAGGATTTATGATCGCTTGTGGTTCGTCAAGTCTACAAGAGTAGTGAGTGAAGAAATTATTAGTTATAGGGAAAATTGCAAATGATTTTTCAAACTTTAACCACAACGTAAATACACCTCATGGATTTACAAAGTGTGCTTTAACATTTCTAGACCTTGATAACTTAGCAATATAAGTGACCAATTTTTCCATTAAAAAAAAAAATGC
This sequence comes from Lumnitzera littorea, assembly GCA_024138015.1. Classification (NCBI taxonomy): domain Eukaryota; kingdom Viridiplantae; phylum Streptophyta; class Magnoliopsida; order Myrtales; family Combretaceae; genus Lumnitzera; species Lumnitzera littorea. The sequence continues at coordinate 153,108,811 of JAMXBB010000001.1, read as the reverse complement.
TTTAAGGTCAAAGAGAGTGTTAAAATATACTTTGATATACAAGTTTGGTGAAGTGCTTCTACACAAAAACCAAAATTTAAGGAGACTATATGCAATCTTGGAGGATTATTTCCTAAGTTATCATAATTTAAGGCTTGTATCCCTATTGAAATCAAGATTTATAGGAGTTATTTATATTTTTTCTCATCAATTTATTATATCAAAATATAATATCTTAATATATGTATAGTGCTTAATAATAATATACAATTTCATAATCTACTCTCTCTATATATATGTTATCTATTATCATTAAAGTCATGAAGATCTTATTCATAACCTTACATGTTTTTGAGACTCCCATGTATTGTTCTTTTATAAAGTAACCATAAAAGGTGTTCCTAAAAACCTTTACTTTTTTCATTTACACAATTAACTCTTCTAATCAGACTTGATAGGTACTTTTTTTTTTAATACATTGAGTGTATACATTTTATTAAAATTTTTGTTTTGGATACTTTAATATCCACCTTAATAAGTAATCTCATCCAAAGATTAGGATTATAAGCCACCGGTCTCATATGTGCATATCTTACTCTATGGTGCACCAAACATGTATTTTCGAATTTATTTTAATCACTAATCACACTATACAAAAAATCAGATAAAGTTTATCCCATCCATCTCGAAACCCACCCTAAAACTCTGGAGTATAGTCTATTCACCTCCTATGCTCATATTTTACAGTATGTTTTACCAAACATGTATTTTTCTCTTATTTATTTTATCCACAAAATACACTAATAAAGTTTAGGCGATCCATCCTTTATATCCTATTTTCCTGAAATAATTCGGTAATGTTTAACCGTTAAAAACTTTTATTTAAATTGCACAATAACTTTATATTAAATCTTAATATGAATATTTATTAAAACTACCGATATGATGCAAGTTATATTTAACTTGTAGAATTGCATCTTGCTGTTATAAGAATATTAGCGTGCGAGTTAGATCTCTACTTAGATAAACATAAATTTGGATTTGCTAATTTCTATGCCCCTTAAAATTAGGGTTTGTATGATTCACATCTTGTTTTGAACACAATTTTAGTTTTGTAGAACTTGACCGGATCCGTCAATAGGGAAACAAAAGGACAGCAACAAGTTCGCATGGCTTCTAAACAACTTCTGACTCCTAGAAACACTCCATGCTTTCCATCTGCTAGGAGTTATGATGTTTTTGCTTTCTTTAAATATCCATCTATGCTAGGACAAAGTAACATCCACAGGCATAAGCTTACAAGTCTTTAAAGAGTGTTTTTTTATTTCAAAAGAGAGATTATAGCAAAACCAAAGAGTTTTAAGAAAAGATGGCACACTTGACATCATGCAATGTAATCCCAAAACTGTCCCAATTTGGAGCCAGTCTTGCTAAAAATGGCGGTTGGGGAAGTGTTGCTCTTTTCACTGCCGGCCGGAGGTCCATTCAGGTAATAAACCTTTTAACCGTGCCATTGCCATTTACTGCAAAAGGCCACATTCGATTCTATAGAAAAATATGTTCAAAATATTTAGAAGTCATCATATGGTTTCTATCTATATAACACATACAGATAGACGGTACGAATTAGTTCCTGTATATGTTATCATGAATGCTTTACATATGTTGTCTCGCAGAGTGGTCCAAACCCTGCTTCACCTACTTCGATAGGCCAAGCAAAAGAAGCAGCACAACAAGGGGCAGAAGAATTAATCATGGGGGCTGAGAATGCCGTGAACAATGCTGCTAATGCCGCAGACAATGTATGTACATTCTGCTTTCAAACATTTTTATCAGAATTAAATAATACAGTCCTGTTATTGAAATGAATTTCGTGTTTGCTTGATATGTGTAGGTGAGCCAGAAGGCAACATATGTTGCTGATAATACAGCTGCAACAGAGCAACGTATGTCTGAAAAAGTAAGTACAACTAGAATTTTGTGGGAAATTATTTTCATGCTGACCCCAAAAAAAGTGCCTTTTTGGATAACTGTTAATACTCTCCCTTAAAAAAAAAAAAAAATACAAATTCCACAGGTGTACTTGAAGAGTAAAAGTGTTACTTAATCTTTATATAATAAGACTGAGTCAAATAAATTTAGGTAACCAAGTACTCTTATTTAATGAAAATAAGAGCTTAAGTCTATTCTTTTATATTAAATGTGGATGAAATATATAAAATTGTTTATACTTTCCCTATCTTATACAAATTGGATCTATCAAAGAATTTTCGTCCTAATTAGCAAGTGTTTTTGCTCATTGTTGCTAGATATATCAACCCTTGACAACCTAACTTCTTTTTCCAATGAAAATCAAGTAATTGGCTGCTTTTTGTATTAGGTCAAAGAGGAGGCAAACTCAATGGCTGGGGATGCAGCAGGAAAAGCACGAGAAGTGTCAGACAGGGCAAGACAAGCCGTCCGGGATGTGTGGGGTTCAGCCAAAGAGACAGCCCAAAACGCCAAGGACACCGTCCTCGGCAAAGACTGATGTATTGCTGTGCAGTCAAACAATGGAGTTGGAGGTTTATTTGTGGAAATTAAATTTCCCCACACCTCCCAAATTCGCACTCCTTGGAAGTGAATTATTGTCCTTTTTTATTTTTCCCTTCATTTTCATTTTTTGTTTAGTTTAATAAAGGCTTTGCCTGAATCTTGAATGTTTCATCCGAGGAAAGAGGATGATTTATCCTTTCCCGCTTCAAGATTTTTTAATGTTCATGGAACCTCAATTGTTATCTTTCTTATTCAATATGTATTTTCGTATCTATGCTTTAGTGTTATTGGTTGAGTGCCTTGTCCTTTTTTATTTTCCCCTAAATACATCCTTTGTCATGTTTTCATGCAATCTTAAAATGGAATGAAATGTGACAAAACATCAGGGACGGTGACTTAGCTTTAGCCTCTATGTTTAAGTGTGACCAAACATTTATTTTACTGGGTTGTAAGAGGTTTGCATTTGACAATAGAAATTATAAACATCGATCCAACCAAAAAGGGGGTGAATTGATCTTCTTATATTTATTCTATGCATACTGTTAATTTTGAAATAAATCATTTAGACTATAATTTCAAAATTATACTTTCTAGATCACGTATGGTCATTTTGCCACATAAAAAATAACAATAAAAAAGTTTGGGCATATATTCACTTGAAGAGAACGAAATTACCGTTCCCCCTTATTCCTTCAAGTACCCTTATTACATTGTTCGCATCCCAGAATTATAATCGGGCGAATTGCAATTCATAAAAATTAGGAATTCCAATTCCTTCCGCCAACCTCAAAGTCCCAATATCCTACTATTATTCTGCCTCTTCAACGGAGCAAACCACTTATCCATGTTCACCATCGCCGACCGACGACTGACCCCCTTTCCTCTTTGGCAACGGCGACCGATGCCTCATCCTCTTTCTTGAGCACATAAAAAAAAAAAAAACCTACCAAAGTTCATAATTTCAATTGAAAGTAAAAGACTGGAAACAAAAGTATAAAAAAAAACACAAATCTCTAGTTTCTTCCTATTCCATTTCACTTTGGGCCTCTCTTCTCTTCTGCTTTGTTGCATTATGGATATCTTCTCATATTTCATAAATCATCACTCATTTTAGTCGTGAAGCTTCATACCTCCTTCGAAAGATTTATGACGTTCTTCTCCGAAAACTCGACGTCATAGGGTAAAGAGAGTTGGGCCGTGTTTTGAATCCAATGGGTCGTAGAGGTGGTTCACCAGATCTAGTCTTGTTTTCGCAGATATCAATGTGATAGTCCAGTGTACGGTGGGTTGGCTGTTTTTAGGTGATGGATTCTCTGTCTCTGTGGTAAGGGCAAAATGATAATTTTATATTATATTACAGATTTTTTTTCTTTTTTTCTATTTGAGCAATGTAATAAACTTTGTACACTTATTCATGTATTCCATTACACGCATATTCCAAACGGTGAAGTCAACTGGCCTTTAGTGTTTTCTTAGTTATTTTATTTAAGAGCAATATGCTAAAATAAGGTTTAAAACTACTTTTTTAATAGATTTAGGGCTTAAGCTCATGTATATAGAGTAAATATAAGATGATGTATTTGTAATTAGAGTATTCATGGTACAACCAATTTAATTTAGAGATGAACTAAATTAAATTACTTTTAAAACAGTAAACCGAATTTCTTTTGGCTGCTTTAGGTTATGATTCATCTATGTTCAAAATACTTAGTTTTTCTAACCGTATTTAACTATTCACAATAAACATCCATTAATGTATTTCTTAGTCATATGATTTGATGTAAGATTTTAAATTAAAAAATTTAACAAAAAGATTATAACTTCATATATACATATCAAAACCAAAATAATTTCAAATAATGCTTCCCCTCTAGCAACCTCAACTTATTACCCAAACTTATCTTGTAAATTTCTTACTCGTCATTTTACATTACATAATATGCAAGTTGAGAGAGAAGATACACTCATAGGATATTGGGGCCTATCAGCGTAGGGATTGGTGAGACATTGAGAGATGAGACTGAAATTGCGAGAGTATAAGGAATGGTGATTGAAGGAGCATATAACAACATGTAGAAGGAGAGTGGCGTAGATCAAGTTTCTTGTAGTATGTGTGATGCTTTAAGCATAGGATAAGGTTTTTGTTTTTATGCTATACATTTTATGCTATGCATAAGTGCAATATTAAGTAATAGCAATTTTGACAGTCATACTAATGTTATTATTTCTCATCTTATCATCATCTTATAAGTACCATCTTGTTGTTATTACAAGAGAACTAGGAATGGTAGAGTCACCCACTTGACCATCTCTTGCCTGACTCTTTAGTCTTGAGAATGCTTGTTTTAAGAGTGAGCTATCACTCTTTTCCAACCCTTACAGCTCAACCTAAAAGCAAATAGTTAATGCCATTGCACCACCATGACGAATATAATATCACCAATAGTATTGACTAGTTTCCATTGGTAGTTTTATTATGGTAATAGTGGCATGTATTGATTTATTAATAGTAACAATAATGATTATAGAGTGGTGGTTATATGAGAGTGATAGTGGCAATAGATGGTGTTGTAAATATGAGGAATTGATCCTTAGATTAAGAGCAACCTCTAAGCTCTACATAGACTATGGGACTTAATTGGCTTTTATTTTTATTACTTTTTTCGTTGAAATTTTCTTTTATTTTAATAATGTGGAATTGAAAGAAACATTAGAACTCAATTAAACCCTAGTCCACATCCTTAGCTTTGGATTCTATTCATTCAAAGGATATGTAAGTAGACCGTAAAATTGTATAAGTTCTTTCTTTTTTTCTTCTATTATTTTATTTTTCTAATTTTTTATTAATATACTTAACTAGTACATATAATTATATTATTGAATCAAATTAATTATTTGGACTAATCAAATGCTCCACTTGTCAAATTTTAATGGAAAAATTAATAGCGTAAGAAGAAAAAAAAAACTTATTTTGCAAAATTATCAAACATTAAGGAGTTAAATAGGAAAAAAAAAAAGGTTTAGGATTTAAATAAAATATCAGTGAACTTTGATGATTGCAAATGTATCCATCCCTTGTTATATGGTTTTAGGCCTATTGAAATTTAAATGGGATGGCTCAATTAGATCGGCAATATGTGTTATCCTGATTTAATAACTTTGGTGATAGTGTTTATCACAAAGGTGATCTTCTGGTGGTCCGACGGCCATGTGTAATGGTGGACTTATAAGATAAGCCCCCTCTAGCCTTTTTAGTGAGGGCCCTCTAATGTTAAAGTTAGTAAGGAGAGTTTTGAGAGGAAAAAGAGGGGCTTGTTTTAATGTTTAAGTGTATGGAGAATATTTAGAAGTTATATCCTTGTACTTATAGCTCGATGCCCTACTTATATGGTGTGATGCTTACTTGCTAAGGCCACATGTCAAATGAAGATTGGCTTGTATGTGATATGGGTATGGAGGCATGCTCAATATGAGAAAGGATGGCTCCTTTCTACCAATTGGTAGATCTTAGGAAGCGAGTCCATCATATTAGCATAGATAGTTGCCATAGCTTACATGGTTAGACTTCTAAGCCATACTGTAGTCTGTTATATCAATCATCTAATTCCATTAGGGTTTAGATTAACCCATTCGTCATGGGATAAGTAGGTTGGCTTATTAGAGGGGGATCTCTCTTTGGCTCGGATGAGTGCTTAGGGCGAACTAAGTATGTCAAAACACTTAGGTCAGGGCCTCTAGAGCTTGGGCCAATAAGGCCAATCAACAAACTTCAAAAGTATTTTTTATGGTCTTTAGCATTTAGATCATTTGGCTATCTATCTATCTATATACTTTTTTTTTTCCTTTTCCTAAATCAAATAAATTTTGGGTATTAATATTACGTTTTATATTTAATTTTTCCCCTTACAGGAGTTTGAAAACGAAAACAAGACTAGATATTATAGATATAACGCTTATTTGAAGTGTCATAAATACTTGAGCCAAAAAGAAAATGTTTCAGATGTTTAAGATTATTTCCTCTTCTTTTAAAGTGTTTAGTTTTCTTTTATCCCTTTAAGCTTTTTTAATTAGAATAATTTCAAATAGCATTTATTCTTTAAAAAGTTAAATATCATATTGATATAACTTTAATGCGTTGTTCAAGTACAGACTAAATCTACATAATCATATATCTCTATTAGCAATAATAGTTAGAAAATTAACTATAAACATGTAAAATTTTGTTGAATGTCCAAATTATATATATCGAAAAAGAACATTTAGTAATTAATTTTTCCTTTTCTTTAACTGTTTGAATATAAACTAGGGTTCCTACATGGTTGGCTAAAATAAACCGACAAATCAAGCATATTGGCTTTTGTTATTAGTAATCTTCAACCAACTAGGGTTTTTGTGATGGATGGCAACAATTGTAGGGATAGTAGCAACAGCAGTAATAACAATGACATTGTTGTTTACTAGCTCCCTACATCAAACTTACCTCGAGATTTGCATTTAGACCCTCTCTCCTATGCTAAGGTTTCTTTTGTGACTTGCCTTATCTCTCAAATTACGGTAATTAAGTATATATTCCATTAATTTTATATAAATTCTTTCTAATTTATCCCATGCTTCATTATTAATGGATGAAGCTCTAGTTACTCAAGTAATTTATAGTATTCAATTTAAGTTTTATAATATTTGACTCGATGAGTTTACAAGTTCCTAATAAATGTATTAGTGGAGGTTAGGTAGATTTAGGGCATTAATATTACTTTAATTAAAAGAAAAATTTATTTTCAATACATAAAGTTTTAAAGGAGTTTAATTAAGTCAAGTTAGAATTCAAACTCAATTCAACACTAAATGCCTTTGACTCTTAACTCATTAATGCACCTTTCTCTTAAATTTGCAACTTATTCTTTTTCTATACAAAAATCATTGGGGTACAAGTATTTTCTAGACACTCATTAAGACATTGTAATAAAATTTACCTTTTTCTGTGCATTAACCTTTTTCTATGCATTAACTTTTTTCTTACAAAAATGTGTAATTATAGTTGTAAATTTCCTTATATATGTGCTTGAAAAGTGTGTAAATACTCATTAACAAAATCAATATGAAACAGCTTCAAATATTTATAACTATAGAAGGCTTAATTTGGAATCGAGTTTTAAGTCTATTAATTAATTGAATTTAACTCTTTAAGTTAAGGTAATAAGGTCTTAAGAGCTAAGCCCATTAAATTTGGAATGATCAACAGAGTTTGGGTATAGAAGGTTTTGAGTAAGGCCCATTGAATCGATTTGCTAGATTCAATATTTTTCAATTTGGCTCACACTAAGAAAACAAGGCCACTATTAGGCCTAAACCTATTAAAGAGGGTCCATTTGAAGTTCATAAAAATATGAATTAATTTTAACCATTGATTACCATCGTGATCCAACGAATGTGATCAACATTCAACTTCTATAAATACTTCATCCCTTTCCTCATTTAAACGTAAGAAAACTCTCACTAACTCGTTGGATTCCTCACTTATACGAATCAAACACTCAATTTCCCTAAGAGCATGCACCTCATTCTTAATTTATCTAGAGTTTGATACCGTCCGACTTCTTTACCTGTTACAACCCATGTTAGAGTTTCACTGAGACTATTTATGAAACACCTCAGTCAAGTTAATATAGTAAATTGTTTAAATAGTAAAAATTTCTTTTAGATCTTATCGACAGAAACAATATTCTAATAGGAAAAATTCTCAATTTGTTAACTTTTAAGCAATTCTAGACTTATTTTAAATGTATCTTATTATATAGATGTCTAATTTAAAGTTTCGAATTTATTTTCTTAGAACTTTTATTTTACATACGCATTAAATAAATTAAATTCTATTTTACATATAATATATAAAATAAGATACATTTAA
>JAMXBB010000001.1:152937877-153100341 GCA_024138015.1 Lumnitzera littorea | reverse complement strand
TTTACCTGTTACAACCCATGTTAGAGTTTCACTGAGACTATTTATGAAACACCTCAGTCAAGTTAATATAGTAAATTGTTTAAATAGTAAAAATTTCTTTTAGATCTTATCGACAGAAACAATATTCTAATAGGAAAAATTCTCAATTTGTTAACTTTTAAGCAATTCTAGACTTATTTTAAATGTATCTTATTATATAGATGTCTAATTTAAAGTTTCGAATTTATTTTCTTAGAACTTTTATTTTACATACGCATTAAATAAATTAAATTCTATTTTACATATAATATATAAATATTTTGTTGATATTATTTATATCTTATAGTATCTTTATAGATAATTTATTTATTTTATTTTTTTAATATTATTTATTCTCATTTTAATTAATTCTTTACCTTTCTATCTTAATTATAGACATACCCTATATTTTACAAAGATATAAAATAATCTGGACTCTCTTCTAAAATCCTACCTAAACCCTTACCTTACAACCACCAGATGCCAAACCCTCATTATCCACCCCTTCTTTCTTAAAACCCTCATTTTGCTCAAATCCTTCTCGTCCAGCTCTAAGCTCTCCCACACTCCCAACATTCTCGGGCAACGTTCGCTAACACGTTCTTTTATTTTATTTTTCACTGGACACCTTTCCTCTGTGTTATCTTAACATCTCGAGTACCTATATCCCTTCCCACTTAGACTTCACTTACTCATCTTCCCTTTCTTTGAGCTCTGGTTCCCATGCGTTGAGCGGTCATCATCTTCTTCTTCCTCCAGTGGTGTTAATCAATTCATGTTCGATGAATACGTTGCTCCGTTAGCTTCTCTTCAACAACCCATTTTCATGACTGGCAGCTTCTTGGACTTTGTTTTCTTGCTTTAGTCTCCAATTTCTCTTCCCCGTCTCCAGTTACGATGAGTCATCTTCTTGTTGTTCGACACTTCATTCCGATCTCATCCTCGACAGTATGCATTGTCCTCTTCTTCTGGTGAGGTATCATTCATTTTGCTTCGCCAAGGACCGTATATGTTAAATGGCAATAACAAAGTCAACTATCTATCATTTATTCTATCTAACCTCACAGAAGTTTAAGCATCCATTCATTAAATTCTTCCTTATCTGATTTACGTGTAAGTACCTGCTCATTGTCTTTTTATTTGCCGTTAAAGTATAGTAATTAATCCCTTTAAGAAACGGAACAACTCTGTTTGTATTTTGGGTCTCAATGCAAGTGAAGATAGTGACTTGTCCATTATAATCTCAAATCCTGTGCTTATGAGAAGTAACCTTAATTGTTTAGCTGGGCGTTGTCTTTATAATATTTAGTATATCCAAACCATTGAAAGGCTTAAAATTAGGGTGGGCAAATTAGAACCAAGATACGATGGATCTGGATACACTATGACATTTCCTTAGTTCCTTAATATCTCTCCCATTGGTTTTCATATAAATTGCGGATAACTTCTTCGCAATTATATTCCATACATTTCGAGTCATTTCAGTAAAATATTATCTATTAAGTATTTGAATATATTATTAAATGAATTGTAATTTATATATTTTTGTTTCTTATAGGTTTATATTTGACGTTGATTCGTGTCCATTCGGTGTTTCCATCTTAGTTTTATTTCACGATTCGATTCGATTCCATTTTTTGGTATTGTGTAAGTATAATATTACTTTTATTTTCCGATATCGTAGTGAAAAGTAATTATATTAGTACTAAATTCTTATTATAATTATTTTATTTTTCATAATCGTTGTGGTAATATATATAAGAATTTGTTATTATGCTTTATGTGATACCGTAGAATTATGTATATATGTAAATTTATAGTGTGAGATTTTTATTTTCAATTATATTTGGTACTGGGTCATCATTTTCTAGCTGATTCTAAAGTTATATTAATATTCGTATTTTATGCGTAAGTTTGGAGTGGTGATTGGGGTTACGACGATACTATTTTATTATTATTATTCCTTACTATTAACATTGATGACATTATAATTTAAGTATTGACATTATGATAGTCATTATGACTATATAGTATATTATATTATTTGTAAAATATGTCTGTTTTGGATTTCGATTATTAATATGTTATTCCTTACGTACTTTTATGAATTATAATATTAGCCGATTAAGTACCTATTCTTTTATTACTATATCAATTAGTAAATTATATATTTTGATATCCTTATTATGTGTCTACTTTATATTTTTTTTCATATATATATATATATATATAATCCTACTTTACGATTTAAAGTTATTAAATAATATTATATTAATACGTTAACTTTTGATTTTATTGTATTATGTATTTATATTATCTTTAATTTTTATTCTTAATCTATGATTGGATTCGATTATTTTCTTTCGAAACCTTTGATTAGATAAGCTTATAGGTTCACGAGTAACTTTTAGGTAGAAACTCAGTTATTTTTTATCTAAAGGTTAATGTGTATACTTGTTTTTAATTTCAAATAGATTCATACTGGTTATTGAGTTTCTTCTTTGTTCGTTGATTGAATTTTTTTCATACGGAACATAAAGTTGTGGATTCCAGTTAATTGTTGGGTTATTAGATTTGAGTTCCATAGTTGGTTCAGACTTTACATTTGGTTCAAATTTGGCTTTCTAGGTACATAGTACTTGGTTGTTGTTTGTGCTTAATAGGACTTACTAATCAAATCGGACTAAATTTATATTTGGCCTAATTAATTTGGTTTACTGATTTTGCTTGACCCGTTTGCTCTAGGAGCCTGCAATGGTAGTTTCCTAAAAGAGCAACTGTTGATCTTATGTGAGATTTCTCTAATTGACTTATATATAGGATGACGTAGTTAGAATTTTAAGTTTCTGGTCTCTAGTTTCTCGACTTTGAGTGCAAATGATTTAAAGGAAAACGTATATTTATATTTACCTATATATGTGGACAAAAATCAAAGTGTGGCGGGGTTATAAGTACTCCTGTGTTTTATACAGGTCTAAATTAAAGATAATTAAATTATTGTTTGCTTATATTCTGTTATAGTTACATTATATGTATGTAAATGTTTTGCGCTTAATATTCGTGTGTGTTTGTGCACTTGTACTGGGTTTTAACTTATTCTTCTATTTTTACAGTTGTAGGTCAATTCGATAAATTTATAGCATGTATGGAAATAACTATCATCTAGTTGGGAAAGAGAGGTAGTCAATTCGACTCATTTTTCTATTTTTACAGCTGTAGGTCAGGATTTAATTATTTAGTATATTTAGGGCTAAAGTGACTCGTTTGTAAGTTACTTGAATTGTTGTATTTGAAAAATTATTATTTTGTACTTAATAAGAAGTTGTTAGATATGATTTTAAAGATTATAATTGGTTTTAAAATTTTTATATATTCTTGAATAGTAAAGACATGTCGCGAATTGTGGCGGTCTTCAGTTTTGGCGCTCTCCGGTTTTGAAGCGTTACAACCTACCTCCCTTCCCTTTCACTTCTTCTCTTGATTATATTATGAGTGCCATTCAAGTAAAGTTATATTTCTTTTATCACATGTGGTGATCCGCACATACATGATCCTCACAGTCGGATCCATTTATCCGCAATAACGTAGGAGGATTCCCCAAGAAGTAAAGCTACGATGAAGATGAGTAAAAAATTGATGATTTTTCTGACCTTGTGTATTATCAATGTAAACCACCAGGTTATATTAACTTTGATTGTCCACACTATAAAAAAATAGTAGCGTATGATAAACTATGCAAAATGGATACGTGGTAACACTAAATGATCTAGAAGAATATTCTGACACTGAGGGAGAAGAAACCATCGTAGGACTCGTTGGGGTATAAGATTTTGAAACTACCAATGAAAAATCTAAATGCCATGTACATTTCAATAGGAGATGACAATTTAGTGATACAGATTTTGAAGTCAGTGGGATTAATACTTCCAAATTTTCAAAAGAGAAATGTATGTAGAACTAAAAAAGGGTTTGTAGCATGTTTTTCTTTTTTCTTCTTTTTTTTTTCTCCAATTCATAGAGTTAAAGTAAAAATGAATTGTCTCAATTTATTTTTTCTTAATTCCTTTTATTTACCTTTTTGATATTTTGTCACTTCTAATCAATGGTTAAAGTAATAAGGAAGATGATTGATGAAGTTATGACGATATTAAGAATATTTCAAAAATTTAAATAGTCTTAATAATTAATATGTAAATTAAGGGAAATTAAATGAATGATAAATTGAGAGGATCTAAATTCAGATAAAGCAAATTTCTCGCTCACAATTCGATTTGGAATTTTTTTTTTCATTGATGTCTAAATTAATGCTATAGCAACGAACTTATTGAAGGTGGCATTTTCAATTTGGATTAGATTTTTGACATGGTATTACATAAAGAGAAATGTAATATATTCTTCTTTTTCATTTTCAATTATTGACATGGAAATGAATATTTTTACAAAAATACATATTATTTATTTTTATATTCATGTCATGTCATTTACATTTTTCTATGAATATATGATGCACAATGGTCGCGTCAATTACATTTGGTCAAATTCACCTTCATTTAATAAATTGCATTTTTACAATATCTACATAATTGAAAATAAATCCAAAGATAAAATTTAAATAATTTACAAACATATATATACATATACATATATAAACAAAAAGAACAAACTTGAATTTATAACCATGTTTCACTTATTAAAGGACAGGTTATTTAAAATGAACAGTGATGAAGGTACCATACAAAATTTTGTGTACATTTAGTAAATGGGAAAAAACATTAGCGGTTTTTGTTTTGAATTAATGCCATTTCCATTACTAGTATGTCGCACATAGATATTAAATCATTAATGGACAAAAATCCCATTAATATTAATTCATTGCATCTTTCCCGGATATTCTTAGCTCATTTTCTTATAAACCTATCTTGCCAACATACATTAATTCATTTGCTTATAAACCTATCTTGTCAACATACATTAATCTCTCATATATATATATATATATATATGTATAGGTATTTAGATGCATGCTTTAGAGTTAACTGTGTCACCTACGTCTTATTCTAGACACATTGCAAGGTTGTGTAATATCCACCAACATTCTATAGATGAAGTTTTTACTTATTTCCTTATGGTGTGCGCTTCAAGTAATGTTTATTTTCCATCTTGCTTTTCGTTTGTCCTGAGATCCAAGAGGCGAAAGAATGGTCTCGGTATTATATTATTCAATTTTGTTAGAAATCCCTAATGTTTTCAACTATTATCCCTTACGTCCGCGAGCAAATAGTAATTTTTATATAGAGTCGCTCTGTCTTAAACCATCAAATCAGGTGGAGTTAAGAGCTGAAAAATGTAAGATTTTTGAACAATTTTGTGCTCTTTATCACGAAGGTGGTTGGCCCAGCAGTAAAGGAGTTATTGATGTTTCCCATGGCCTTGGGTGCAACCCATGTCACCAGGCCCTACGCTGCTAAAGGGCACAGCCTATGATGGAGTTCTTAACGCTGGAAAAAAATTATGTGTGATCGACTTATAAATATCATGTCATGAACTATCTTACATATAATCTTTAAATTAATACCTAATGTTTTGCCACGTGTTATTTACATACTACACGTTGTTCTGCGACATATACATAGTTTGTGATTAAATTATGAAGTCCAGTCTACATAAGGGTTTTTTTTTTTTTTTTTAACAAATATGTTAGCTGTGATTCCAAAAGAACATTCCAAAGGGGGTTTTGGTCCCTTTTCAAAAAGCTTAAGGCTTAGGTGCAAATAACATGTCAAAAAGGAATGAAAGTCCAATGAATGGTATCCCATTTTTTCCGTCAAATTTTTTTCCCCATCTTCCCTTTTATTATTATTGTAGTTGTTATTGTTATTGCTTTGCCCATTTGTAAATTTGTGTTGAAAACTTACCAGCTGGTTTCTTCCCTTTCTTCAGGAAATTAAGGTTTGTCTAAGATTTCCATCATGTCAACACAAGAAGTTGAATCGCACGAAGGCATGAATCAACAACCTTTGTCAGAGGTATCTGTTTGATCCTTTGTTTTTTTTCGATTTAATATATTTATATAAGAAAATTGAGAAATTTAAGATATTCATATTAAGTGATGCTACACATACAAATTTAAGATTAGCTACTTGATGTTATAATTTTCGTGTCTTTAAATGGTACTATTCTATTTGCACCAATTATATACTTTATTCATGAAAAAGACATAAAATGAGTTCCACTTTTTTCGTGTTTGTTTTAATTTATACACGATAAATAATGACGTGGACACCATTATTATTATAGTTTTTATGTGAAATATCTAAAACAATGCATTTTTAGATCAAACTAATTAAAACAAAATAAATCATTCTTATACTACATGCTTTTAGAGTCAATTTAAATTTCGACATCGATCATTTGGTTATTAAATAACTTATTCCAATCGATGCAACCGCTAGGACATTTAATAAAATAAAGGGCTTAGTGCGTTTTATCATTCATTTGCTCTTCTATTTGATAAAATAAAGAACTATTAAAATTTACGATAAACGAAAAAATATCCATGGTTATGTGTACTAGGTGTTGTAAATTGTAAGTAATTCTCAATCCGCCAATTAAATTACATGCAGGAGCACAGATCTTCTTCATCCTCCTCTTTAGATACCCAACGTGATTCGCAATCGAATGATGACATAGGTGATGATCAATGTGCTGAGTCAATGCTACAAAGGTATGTATCTAGATGATCTTATAGTCAAATTCAAGTACTCAATAATTGAAATAATTAAACTTTTACAGCATGATAAGGGAAAACCTAATTCACATGATGACTATGTGAATCTCTGAACTTTTGATCAATTGCATTAAAACCACTTTAGAAGTTTCTTTTGTGCATTGTCTAACTTTCCGTCATTGCAACTTTGTCAAACATTATGATCTAACAAGAGTATGTTTAGATAGAGAAACGATTCAATGGATAATATATATCATATATTATATATATATAATATGTAAATATTAATAAAATATTAATATATATGATGTATTTAAATTAAGGATAATAATTAATTTGAAAACCATCTCTTCCATTATTATTCATATTAATATTTTATTGGTATCATTTATATAATATTGAGCCCCTAGTAAGTTTTTGAAACACACAAACATGGTTTACGACTAGAAATATACCAACAGCCTTCGCTAATTTCATAGAACTGGGGCAATATACAGTAGAGGGATACCAATTGTACAAGTACAACTAAAATATTGGGGTTTCCCAGCAGTTCTTAGGAATAATCGACTTAATTTTCCTAATATATAACTTTAATAAAGAGAAATCATTTTCTTTATTTTCCATTAGTATTATGTAGTAGTTAAGTACCATTATTAGTTGCCACCAACTTTTATCACCCTTTATCATCACTTGACACCAAAAAAAAAAAAAACCATTGATATTTATAACATCTAGAAATTACTACAATAGTATCTAATAACTATAAAGTTTTTACTGTAAAAAGAAAATCGAAAAAAGTGAGGATAATGTTTTCCTCTAAGGAACCACACCCTTAATTTGGTTTCTTCCAACTTTTTATTTTATTAAAAGTTGAAAATAGAAGGATTGGATTGTCTTTAATTAGTTGTTGTAATGTATTATGTTGTATAAACTATGCAGTCCTCCACCATTAATGAGTGCCCGCAATTCTTCGCCTGAAAAGAGCCCTTGTCCTCAAGTTTTGCAACAAGCTGTGGGTGATGAGCCGGTTGGTCGAGGCCTTCCTGGGAGAGGAATTGAGCTTAATTTTGTAGCTAGAGCACCACAAGTAAGCTCCAAAGATTGAAATTCATCAAAATTTCTTCTGTTTAGCACATTGATTTACTTGCTAATATTCGATTTTCTTTCTATTAGATCCTTATGGTCGTTAGCAGTTATTACTTTGATGAACTTTTAAATTGCAAAACCTAGGATTTTACCTTAAAAAATTAATCACATTAGTAACTATTAAGATCTCTATTTAAATGCTTTACCTTTAAAATCAACGTGATTTTACATTGATTATTAGCTTTTTAGAACTTAGGGGAGCCAAAATCACGTTTTTAGACTTTAGGAGGTGAATTTCGCCGTGCTGATCAAATTTCAATTAGCCTGGGGTTTCATGATGAGAATATTGAAAATTAATTCATTTAATTTCAATAATATAATGAAGTTTACTTTAGATTAAAACTTTTATTCTTCATCATAAATGGCTATGGTGCATTTACACTAATGGACATATTAATCAACTTGGTGGTAATGTGCCAATGAAAGCGTGGTGATCAGGCAGAAGATGACTCGTCGAGTGACCAGAGTGGTGGAAGTAAAATTCCACCATCTCTCAACAATGACCAAGGTGTGCACTTGTCCCTACAAGGTGATCTTCATGGTCCTCCTCCTCAACATCCCATTTGGACCACCGCCCTTTCACTGCCGTAAGTTGTACCTCGTGTCAAACCCGTTTATTACATATTATAAACGTCCAAGAGGGAAACTGCTCTGCTTTTCTTTTCTTTTTTCTTTTTTTCCTTCTCTTTTCTTTTTCAAATTATTGCAAATACATTTCTAAACTACAACTCAAATATGGGTGGAGTTTCTAAGGCTAATAAATGTAACTTCACCATCTCATAACTTTGATAATATGCAAATAATCTTTGAAGTTATTATTATTATTATGAGAGCATTACCAATATAATTATAAGTAGTAGTAGTTTTAGAACTTTAGTAATACTTTTATCTATATGTGCATATTTTCAAAAATTATAGAAGAGATGAAGTTTCATTCCAAGAGTTAGGAGATATATATATATATAAATATTTATATAGATATATATGTATGAAATTTGTTGAATTTTTATTTTGATCAAGTGGTCTGTAGACTGTACCTTTCGATTTGCATGACCTTCTTTTTCCTTTTTTTTTTTTTTATATAGAATATACAAATCTAAAGGCTCATAATATATATTCCATATAAACTCGATCTGCTAAATAGTTGTATATGATATCAAGTGAATGGAAGTTGAAATGGTATTTTTCAGTCCGATCAGTAACTACCAAAGTATGTGTTATGTCAATTTAATGACTTCAAAATTTTTTTTTTTTTTGGTGGTTTTAAGACAATACAGTTTTCACCTTTCCATATAGTTTTTCTTCTTTAAGTCAAAGCAATTTCTTCTTGTTGTTGATACCAAATATTATATTTAGAAACATTTTCCCTTTAAAGGAATTTGAAAGTGAAAGTGAGAGGAGAGATTATAGATATATAACTTGCTTGGAATGCCACAAATGCATGACCAAAAGGGAAAAGATCCAAATCTTTGAGATTATTTCCTATTCCTCTAATGCAATTATATTTTTCTTTATCCCTTTAATATATATTTTTAAATATAATAATTTCAAGTAGCATTTACCGTTTTAAAAGCTAAACATCGTATTGACATGGCTCTAATGCCTTTATCAAGTATAGAATTAACCCAACAATCATATATCTTTACTGGCAACAATAATTAGAAAATTAAATATAAACATTAAAAATTTTCTTAGAAATTCCACTTGCATATGCCGCAGTAGAATATTCAATAATCGATTTTTCCTTTTTTTTTTTTTGATAAAAATTCTTTGAACATGAAATAGGATTCCTCCGTCGGTCGGAATGCTGAATCCACGTGCTAATGGCAAATCAAGCATGCTGGCTTTGGGTATTGATAATCTTCAACCAACTAGGGCTATTACTGGCCGCAGTAGCAGCAACAACAACAACCCAGCTTATCAGATCCCTATATCAAACTTGCCTCATGATTTGCGGTTGGACTCTCTCTCCCAGGCTCATATTTCTTCTGCCAATCGCCTCACCTCCCAGATTGCGGTAATTAAGTATATCTTCCGTGGATTCTGTTTAAATCGTTCTTATTTTACCCCTGCTTAATTGTTAATTGGTCACGTTTATATGTAAATAAGGTGCATTTCTTCTAAAAATACGAGAAAACTTAATTTTTGTAAATAGTGAGATTAGAGTTACTTATAAATTACTTGAATTTAACTCAATGCTTATTTGTTTTTGATTGCATAAGAATCCACTTGCTTTTTGTGGAAATATAATTGCTCGCAAATTACTCAAACCTAAAATTCATCATATTTGGCTCATTAAGCTTACTATTTTAATTGGAATTGGAGTCTAAAGTATTACTTAAATTCGAGTTGAGTTTTGATATCAATATTATTTTAATTAAAAAATTTAATAAATCAAACCTAAATGAATCAAATCTAATCGAGTCCAATTTACACTTAAAGATCTTAAACTTGGTCGAATTTGAGTTAAGATCAAACTCAAACTTGATTACAACAATAATTCATCTCAATTCAAGTCATTGATGCACCTTTCTCTTAAATTTGCCACCCAATGCATCTCAACTGGAAAAACTGTATCCTTGGTTATTATAATAGTAGAATATACATATATCAGAACCATTTGTCATCAATAATTTCTAGACACTCGTAAAACCTTATAAACTTTATATATTTTTATGCATCGATTTTCTCTTATAAAAAAATTTAATTAATATTATAGAAATTATACATTTTTTATATGTGCTTAAGAAGTGTCTAGATACTCATAAGCAAAACCAATATTAGGAAATGAAGGCTCAAGAATCGAACAGCTTCAAATATTAATTATACTTGTATTAATTAACAATTAATTGGTGTTATTATTCTTTTGTAATCAGCTCTCCTCTCAGAGTCAACTTGACAATGGCGTTGGCGGAACTCCACTTTCCATGAAACAATGGACAAATTGGGCTCCTCAAAGGTAAATAACTACCAACTTTTTTTTTTTTTCCTTTTTTATGGATAAATGAATATGGACAACTAGAACAGCAATTTTATTATGTATTTCGGTATTACAATTCACTCAATTTTTTTTTTCTTGGTCAGATTAACTCAAAATTGAATAAAAAAAAACAAAAATCAAAACTATTGAACTTTACCGTCCTCAAGGTTTCGAAAGCGTGCTTATATGTCTGAAAATATTGCCAAGGTTCCAAAAGCATCGCTTTTTATAATCTTTGTAACTATAATTTATTAGAGTTGGCAAAAAAAAAAAAAAAAATCTTTACCTATTTCTAGAATTCTAGCAATGTTTTATGGTCATTGTATATTTTTAAAAATTATGGAGGGGTAAAGTTTCATTTAAAAAAATTAAAGAACTTATCTACATTTAATTTAAGAAGTGTATTTTCGATTATTCCTAATTTTCTTAAGGTTTCCCGCAGTAAAATATTTGTGATACACCTAATTACCCATTAAAGTATAATGTTAGACATAGAACTATATTGGTTTGCATATGTTGGACTTGGCTAGCTGTAGGGCTGAAGACGCTCAAGGACAGAGGTCCCTGCAGGCTAGTGGTAATGGTCGCTCTGACGGGGGATCCTCGCTACCGTTTTCTTTTGAAGCTTTACTCCGAACCGGCTACGGTGGGGTATGTATACTAATGAAATTTAAAATTTTAAATATGCATAAAGCAATTTTATTGAACTAAACATCAAGGAGTAAATTAAATATTGTTTACATCAAAGCAACGATTTAATTTTCTCTTACCCATTTTTGACAAACTAATTAGAAATACAAAAGCAGATTGAAAAGATTAATTTATACATTAAATTACTTTTAGCGATTCGTATTCTTGAATATATACTCACGATTAGTGTTCAATAAGAATTGCATTTAAATTACCCGGTTATTATGATAGTTTTTTTTTATTATTATTATTATTTTATGGAAATGTTTTTGAGAAATAACTATATTTCAATAATTTTTTGAATAATTACCAAACTGCTGTAGTTTAATAGTACGTGACTAATATTTTATTGAGATAGACTAGAGTTCGAATTTTTTTCTTCGTAGGTAAAAGAAAATAAAAAAAAAAGAAGAAGAATAATGGACAAGTAGTAAATCCAATCAAGACGGGTAGATTTTTTTTTTCCCTTTCTTATTCTTTTTTTTTTTAACTCTCAATGTTATATATCATATTTGATGATTGAAAATCTACTCCAATTTTGCTAACTGTTTATAGTAATTAAAAAGGTAATTAACAATATTTATGAATCAAACAAGTCAAATGATGAAGCATAGTTTTTTAAGTATCATTCATTAGCACACTAGAGGAGACGCCTCAGCTAAGTTCTCATCATAACCGTTTCAGACTGCACCTGGTGGAAACACCCCAAATGTCAACCTGAATGAAGTTAGTGGGAGAGAATTTTCCTCTGTATCATGGAAGGTACCCAATATATTATATCTAGATGGGATGTATAAAGGGGGAAAAAAAGATAAACTTTGAATGTGACCCTTATTTTCTTTTCTAGTATAAGCATTGAGTCTTTAAAACCCGAAATTCTAAAAAAGAAAGTAGTTTTAGAGCTAATGATTATCTTGTCCTTGATGAAAATAATAAAAATTAAAATTCAAAAACTAAAAAATAATTACAAAATAAGAGTTTTTTTATCTACTTTCTGATTTTATGTAATTCTTTTTAATTTTAATATTTTCATTATTTTATCCAAGTACGAAGTAGTAAAATAGGGTTTGGAATCACAATTTCTTATTATTATTATTATTATTATTATTATTATTATTATCCACCATAAAGACCGAAAAGCTAAATGTATATATAATAAAAATAAGGAAATATATTTATAATTCACCCTTAAAAAGGATCTTATTAAGTTACATTTTTGCATAATGGAATGAATATTTATACACCGTGTATGGAAAAGAAATTTCCGTCTAAACCTCTATTGAGTTTAGTATGATAGTGCAATTACTATTACGAAATTGTTGTCGATATGAATTAGGTGGAAAATTAATTAAATACGCATATGATGATAGGAAATTGACCTTGCATGCAGGATGATCAGTTAGCTCATCCGCCACCAGCCAATCGTCAACCATCTGCACTGGTCAATTGGATGGTTCGTCCATCAGCTAATGCCCCTCGTCCAAACCCCCAGAGGTACTTGATTACGTTTAGTATTATTGGAAACGTTACTTGATGTCCCGAATAATTAGCAATTAGAAATGTTACCTATTGTTTCTGAACACTAATTGAGATGTTTAATAAAAAAAGTTCCATCTTTCTATGCACTTAATTTTTCGTAAAAACTAAAAAATGTGATCGGTTTACGGATCGGTGATATAGTGAATTGTAATCATTCCGTGAGTTGATGGTTCAAGCGTTGCTTCGAGGCTCTTGAATAGTTTTTTTTTTTAATATTTAAATTTTTTTATTAATTTTTTAATACACTAATAATTTCTAATAATGTAATCTTTTTTCTCTTTTATTTTTTAGTATATTAATTCATTAATAATTTCTAATTTTTTAATTAATTTTTGATTTAATGTGATTTCGACTTTTTTATTTTTTTCCTCAAATTTTATTTTATTTTTCTCATATTCAAGTTTTTAATATTTGATAAGTTTTACAAAAAAGATTTACGTTAACTAAAATTGAATTTTCTATTTATTCTTAACACATAATTAAATTATGATTAGTCATCTATAATTAGTTTGATAATATTATTATTAAAAAAATTGTCATTCATTATTGTAAATAAAGTAGATTTGATTGTAATAAGTTACTAAATTGTCTTTCTCTTTCTTTTTTTTTTTTTTAATGGGGTGAACCAGCCAGGCCAACTCATTGATTCAATGGCTGGTATTGGTGGGTTGGCCCAGTGGTTCGCAACTTGTCGGTTCGGATGGTTCCGCCCTCTTGAACTATCTAGGCCCTTAAAACCCAATAGTTTGCTAAAACAGTTTGATCTGCCTACTTTCGAGCTAGGCTGGATCGACTTACGATTTGAAATCAGCCCTTATCTAGATCTAATTTAGACTATTAACAAGCATCTAAAGTATTTGTTAATGCGCTTCTATAAAATTTGATTATATTAATTTGATGAAATTATCAATTAGGATCATGAACTCTAACTATGACCCCGCCTATCAAGCTATGGGACTTCCCATTGATCCTCATCTACGAGCGTTCTTGGCGAATTACAAAAAATAAAAACGGTATGTTATCTGCTCTACTCTCATTATTTTCCATGTATTATTTTTTCAAGCACAAATTTACCTTTTTTTTTTCTGTTTTAGTACATCAGATTGTCTTCTACCAAATTCAACGCAAATAGTGGTGAAATTGCAAATTTTGCCGCCATCTGATGAACTATGGTTTAAAAAATCCTGTCAACAAATATGGTAAAAGATTACTAAATGCAGTAAGATTCCGTTGACTAAATTTTAACTGTTTTTAAGCTCAATTAATTAATTAACCTAAAAAATTCCCGTATGGATACATAATTTCATAGATATAATTCATTACATCATCTCCTATTGATTTATTAATACAAGATTAAGGCCCATACATAGAAAAATTATATCGCATATAAGGCCCATTTTCCTATTTATTGAAAAAATAATAGAAGCATGTACTATCTATTCTTTTTTTTTTTTTTTTTTCTTTTTGTTGATACATTGATGAGATTGAAATTTATCATGCATATTTTTGCATATGTCAAACCTACCTAGAATCCTTATTTGACTTAACGTTTGTGATGATTTATAGGTCGAAGAGAGGTATAAACTATTCAAGCATGGCAATGCTGATATCGTGAGTCGGTTCAATCATTCTTTACGAACTAGTTCGACTATATTGAATAAGTAATTCTTTTGGGAATCCAATCTATATAAATCATATGTTTTAAACTTTTAAATCGGTCACAAGATTCATTTCATTTTATGTGGGTCCCGGAAATTTAAAGGCTCATTACACATGATTTATACACTATTTCATCTCCAAAAGAGTATGTCCAATTAGACTTTTAGTGTACTTTATTTGCACTATTATTGACCTCTGGGTGCAAGACCCACAAGAGCATTTTACAATAATAATGAGACATTTTAAAACTGCATGTTTGTTTGTTCCAGTTTTCTGTTGTTATATAGCCTTATTTGACATCTAGATATGTCAGGGGGGTGTCATTCCCTATTGCATGTGGTGGACCATGGTGAAATTCAATAAAATAACTTTTAGGTCATAATGTCCATGCTTGAGATGCTTCTATGATTGAAGTAGTTGAACGGGTTGACTTTTATGTTAGACTTTTTTCAGTTGAGTTGCAATGCTGATAGTTTATTACGGCCATAGATAAGGATGGAGAGAGAGAAAAAGGGAGTTATTTTATTAACCCACGAATAAAAAAAGAGCTACAGGCTTCACTGAGATTACCTAATCTAAATGAAGCTCAAAATACAATTTAATTTATAACAAACTTCACCTCTAGAATCAAAGGTTTAAGAAAGTGAGCCATACTATCTTAAAGCGACACGTTCCATAATTTGGATTGCATTTCTTTATTTTCAAATGTCGCAATGATTGCAGCATGTTTACTTGGTTATTCCTACATACCTATATACAGATCAAAATTGCTATTATTGAGTTTTAATTACATTTTATACATGTATATGAATAGTTGTTTCTAAACATCTTAAATAATCCTTCCTCCTCGGCAAGACAAAAAAAAAAAAAATAATAATAATAATTTCTCCGTCAGCTGTTATAAATAAACATTCTTTGTTATAAATGAGAAAGATTCATTAAATAATATACATTAAATATATATTAATAATTACTAACCATACTCTAATTTTCCCTATCAAAATACCAAAAGATAACGCCACCATCTATTTTTACCATAATAAAAATCTCCATCACCCTCTATCATTACGGCCACATCATGACATCATTACGATTGTTACTGCCATGACCGACTCATTCACCACCACGGTGACATCATAACTGCAACCATTACAACTTAGCAACTAATACCACCACCAGGAGCATAAGTGTCCACCCACACTCTTTGCATATATAATGGCGAATTCATACATGATACAGTGACATAAACATGAACATGAAAACAAATCGAATAAGAATACCACTATGGTGTCAATCAAGAAATTAATAACTACGATACGAATGAATATAACTTCATGTAAATTAATTATTAGTGACATGAAATCAACTTCATGGTATTTGTGTTTCTTTATGGAATTGTGTTAGAAATGATCAGTATCCCGTAGTGCCCGATGGATGGAAGAAGAAATCTTTGTGTAGCACATAGAATCCAAGAAGGAATTCCAACGTGAAGAATGAAGGTAGAAAGTAACATGAGAGGACGACAAGACATCCTGCGTGGCTGGCTTTTGCTGACTTATGATCAGCTAAGAGGCCATGAAGAAGAATGAAAAATAATTAAATAAATAGAAGATTATTAATATGCGCAGCTTCAATTTGACTGATTCTCAATGGGATCAGTCCGATCTTTCGGTTCAGTGTAGAATTAATCACATTAAAAATGGATTTTCCTATTGGATAGTACCTTTGGCTTTAATTCAGTATTTAAAATGTTGTAAATAAAGATAATCGCAAAAATACTTCTAAACCAAACAATTAAACGTGGATATATTTTTTGAATTCTCAATACCAACCTTTCTCTTTTCATAATTTTTGAAAATATATATGCAAACTGACTATTACTAAAAAAATTATGATAGTTTTTTTTTTTTTTTTGGGTTTTAGAAATTATATGAATGGTGTATGTATATTTTTAAAAATTGTAAAGAGATACATAGGTTATTTAGAAAAGAATCTATGCGTATGCTTATCTAATTAATAATCTTGGAGATTTATTTGTAATTTTATGCAATAAACTGTTAAGCTAGCTAGCTAATGAGCAAGATTATATAATATGAACCTATTATGGTGCCGAGTTGGATAATATTGCTCTTTAATGTCTCTATGAAAGGGTAGCACAGAAAACTAATTTCCGCCTTTTCTAAAGATATAATTTTTTTTATTTTTGTAATTGAATATTTTCCACAAAACTGAAGAAAATTTATTTAATTGATTAATATATTTAAAATTTTCAAATCCTCATCTTCTTCTGTAAAATAATTGCAATTGGGTACCATTGATAAAAAAAAAAAGAGAGAAACAAAGTTTCCAAAATATAACCACTATAACAAGAAATAAAAATTAATCGTTGTATATATGCTCTTTATTCCCCCTTCAATTCCCTTATCGACAAAATGATATTAACCTAACTAATTTATTTAGCTCTTATCTTTATCTTCCCAATCCGAAGTAAACCATCATCTCTATTCTCATACTATATCTAGCCATTAATCACTACTAGTAAATTAGCTCAATGATTTTTTGTTAAATTCATATGGTTATGATTTTGAATGCTCTATATATATATATATATATGTATATATATATAGAATATGTATATTCTATAAGAAGAAAAAATAAAAGACTAGAATGTTATTACTTAAAAATAATAATGTTCCTATTAGTAAAACGTTCACGGGAGCGCCATCACCGATATGGATTAAGTCCTAGGCGAGACTAATAATAGTGATTGCAGGATGTTAGTTGTTACATTCTTGACATTCCCTGTTTATAAATTATGTGCATATGAGGAACTGATAAACGTATGAGAGAGTCAATTTTGGGTCGCGAGCTTTATTTGACTAGGAAAAAACCGTCACATGACTATGAAGTTTGTCGTGTTTGTCTTAAGTGACCAGTAAAGCATGTAAGAAAACCTACAAAGATATGGGTTAAAATAACGTTAGCCAGAGTTTTATTAGGATAATTGGTAAAATTCAAATTAAAAGAAACTTCTCACTATTCTATATACTTGCTTTTTCTTAAATTACATAATCTACACTGAAAAATGTGAAAACCGTTTGTCCATTTTTAAGGCTCTTGCAAGTATCTTAGGAGAAAAAAAAGAAAGGATTTAATAATACTAATACATTATATATTTTGATGATTAATAGGAAAGTATTAATAAAATCTTAAAATGTAAAAATATGGATCTAATATTACTAATGCGTGTCTAAATATTATGAGTATTTACCTATTATTTATGAAAACATTATGACATATTAATATAAATGAATGTTTTGGCTCTTAGGACACCTTTTAGTAGAACTTCTATATTGTCTGTTGAAGATTAACATAAAAATTGAAAACTTTAAACATACAAACTAAAAGTTTACACCTGCAGATTGGGTACGATTTTTATATACGTTAATTAAAATACACCCTTGTGGGGAGAGATTGGAGTGAAACTAGTTTGAGAATATCACTTAAGACAAGTAAACAAGAGTAAAATGAATACTTAGGTTCGAACTCCAAAACCCTTACTCTAACACTTAACAAATTTTAAATCCACAATCAATAAATTAAAAATTTAAACATATGGATCTCGTGTGATTTTCGTTTATCATTCAACAAAAACAACATAAGAAGATAAGTTATTTATGTATCACCTTACAATGAAACAAGGTGCAAAGGATCGGGACTGCCAGACTTTTTCCATTGACAATGACAAACAAGGAATTTTGAGTTAAACCGGTTTGGACAACAGGCAATGTAAATAAGAATCTTAGGGCACCTTGGCAGTCATAAAACGTTTGGCCGCCTGCTTTGATTTGCACAGAGACTCAATTGAAGCATTAAATGTCCAAAGACTTGTAAAATTGAAAATATTGATGACCCCCATTCTTATGATGTTGAGAGTATCTCTTTCCATAATTTCTCAATGGAAACCTCCATATGGACTTCTGTTAATCGGTGGAAACATTTAGAAGTATGAGGAAATTAAAAACAAGTTGGGGAAGAAGCAGAGCAAAATAAACAATTAACAAACTTCAATGATTGAAAATTTACATCTCAATATAAATAATAGGACTTTAGTTAGCTATTTGATGGGTTTGAACATATGATTTATCTTATTCTTGGTGAAGGAACTAATTGCTCATGTGCTGCAAATAAATTGTATATTTGCTGCGGTGCCTATTTAGTAAGAAGTTTACAAATAGTGTTGCGATTGGATGTTATAAAATCTCAGTTAAGATCCACGATGAAAAATCACTGATAAGACTGAATAGATACAATATAATGCAATAGTATAAGTAGATCTGTACAAGGATCGAATCCGAACTGTGATTCAGCCCGGTTCAACTAATGAATTGTCTTTTTCCAAGGACTTTTCTTGGTTTAGCCTTAAAAAATCACCGACTCAGTGAGCTCTTGAACCGATAGTTTGACTATTAGTTTTAATTAATTCGATTTAAAAAAAAAATACCATTACACTTATGTGGTCCAAATCAATTATTTTCTAATGGAAAAAAAATTTCAACTGAAAATAAAAGTGAACCATTTATGCATTACTAGATGTCTACATAAAATATTAGAATTATTTAGGAGGAAAAAAAGAAATATGCAAGTATATAGCAAACTATTAATATTAATTTATGGAAATACAAAAAATTAAATTAAAATAATAAAAAAGTACGGTTTAAGTACTTTCGAATCAACTCTTAAATTGTTGGTTTACGTGAATTAATCTTGACTCGTAACCTTAAAAAATAAACCCGATTTAACTAATCATCGATTTATGAACTGATGATTCAAAGCCGATTTCAAGTTGAGTAAGCCCGACATGTACCTCTAAGTATAAGCCGGAATTTGCACTTACGATTTGTAGAGTACTATTTCACTACCAAGTTGCTATGTCTACACTCAACTTTCTTTTCTCTTTTGCAATCTTCAATACACATAGTAAGGAAGGACCAAATCCTAATACCCAATGCAGGACAATAATTTTGGTGGTGCAGCGTGAAGCAATAAGTATAAAATATGGAAGAGGAAATAAACTCGTAATAATTTAGACTTGTCAAAACGACTATTAAGGATAGTCATAATACCCATTATAGGACGATAATTTAGGTAGGGCAGCATGAAGCGATAAAACATAAAATATGGAAGTGGAAATAAACTTGTATTAATTTGCATCGGTCAAAACGACTATTTATAATTCCAAGACCCTAGAATCAGTATGGACATACAATAGATTCGGAATCACCGAAAACAGGAAACAAAATAAATCAATATAAACTTTTCTAAATTAGTAAAAAACCAGTCAGCCAAGTATCTTATGAAAATGAGCACATATGTTTTTAGAAATTGCATCAAATGCAACCCAACCATAATGGACTGAAATTAGTCTTTATTGATATATCATAAATCGTATAATTTTTTATACGTGAAGCTTGTAAATACTAAGCAACGTTTTAATTAAGTTTCAATATGGGATCTCTTCTTGGTTGATTATAGTCCCTGTCCATTGATATGTAGCGCTTGATTGGTTTATCATCATAGCCTCTACATTTGGTCTTCACTTTGGTACACATTTTTTCTTATATTCTAAATCTAAGCCGATGAAAATTCCAAGATATATTCTAATAATACCAATCTTCATCTCGGATTGAATTTTCAGCAACCATACGTGCATAAACATACACGATCAACCTCCATCTACTGGCAACTCCTCCGACGTTGTCTTGCAACTACCCTAGCCAGCCAGCTACCACTCGGCTATATAATGTGCAGCAAAAACACATGAACTAGCTATTAACACTAGTGGTATGAAAGATATTTCTTCTCTCATATTGTATAGTATACAAAGTTATATGTAGTACTCCTTAAACTTTCAAAGCTTCACTTTTCAATAGACACTCTTCACTTCAAGTTTTGCATCACACCTGGTTGACATAATACGGACTTTTCTATTGTATTAATGAAATGCACTTTTCTTCCATAGCCAACTATACAACTACCAAGATCTATTGTGCTATGATCGGCAACCATAAAAGGAATGTTAGGGATGACAATTCCTTATAGTGGAAATAATCTCTCCTCTTAGCAATAGTTAACCACAATGAGATAACAAAATGCAATCAAATCCTAAAATATTACAATAACCTATATTATCTACTAAACAAAAAGATCCAACATTTCATGATATACCAAGTGTCTATACTCACATTTAACACTATACACATCCATCATCATGTGTCGCATTTCTCATTTTATTTATATTAATAACTTATAATTCTTACCGATATATCTATCTTTACATAAATATTATATATAAATTTATAATTTTAAAACTATTTATAATAATCCCTTTATATTTTATATTCTATCTAATATTGCTAAATATTTTTCCAATAATTAGTTATTAACTAATGTTATTATCAATTTTTTCCTATTTGTTATGAAATCTAACTAATTGGTTAACCAATTCCTATAAAACAACTAAGTCAGGGGAAAGGACATGTGGTCGATCGCTAGAAGCAGTAGGCCGTAATTACGGCCCGCCATTATAGTAAGTCGTGAAGGGGAAAAAAACACCAAAAATCTTTTTCAAGTGCTTGTTTCACATGTCCCATATAAGAAAACAAAGAAATAAATAAATAAGTAGAAATAAGCATCATTCAGGACTTGACTTTTGAGCATTGAAGAATCGTAAGTATAACAAATGTTGTTTTTACGTCGTGTCCTGACTTTTATTATTATCCGTTGACTTGACGCATGAACAAGGAACAGGCTTCACTTCAAGTGGTGGAGGTTTATTTTATTATTTTTTGGATTCTTTTTCGATTTTACTAATTTTCTCTTTTCTACTTTCTAGATGACTTTACAGGGGGTCACCTTTCTTAATCTTAAAAAAAAAATGTTTCAATAGTATTAATGCGCTAGGTAAATCAATAAGTAACGTGTACGTATTAATAAAATTTTGATATATAAAAATATAATTGATATTTTTTCATTTATTATCGTATCAAAATTTTATTAATACTTATACATTATTTATTAATCCACGTAATATGTTAGTATTATTAAATATTTTCCCTTTTACTACTTAGTTTAATCTTATTGGACTACCGTAGTATGTTTGAGTAAATAAATATATTTGTGTAGAAATTTGAAAACCATTCAATTAATAAAAATTTTCATAAATATTTAGGGAAAATTATTGTAATATCTTAAAAAAATTATTATAAAAATTATAAAGATACTCCGAAGTATCGCAAAGTTTTAAATTACACTATTTGGAAAGTTAGACAAAGAAAAAATCCTTTTCCAGTCAAACATAAAGGTAATCTCTTATATAAATATCCTTGTAATTATTTGTCCAAATTCATTCACCGTATAATAATATTTCAATAGTCAATAGGGGTCGAAATAGGTAATGAATCAACCTCAAAATATTTTTACAATTGTATATTGATATAAAAATTTGATTTGATTCCGTATAGAAAAGAATTCATACAGTCTTAGCATTTTCGATGAGCAAAAAGTATGTTAACTTGGTATATGAGAAGTCCTTATAAATTTGATAGTTTTCATTGGAATATCAATAGGCTACATATCCATCTTGCTTGATCTGTGCTGGTCAGTATCTAAAATATAATTTTTAACGATGTTAATAGACAATCTAATCGTTCAATAATCACTTCTTATATATTTACTTTTCTTAAATATGAACTGAGTATAAATTGCGCTATACTATAAGCTTTCTTTGAAATTTTTTACAAATAGGTGCACATGGAAATGTGAGAAAGAAAGAAAGAAAGAAAGAAAAAAAAGTGGGATCTCCTTTTTTTGACTTTCTAGACATAAGCAAATAAACTAAGCCCCGTGTTATTTACGGCTTATCCATAATAAAAAAAATGGACAGCATGCCCCAAAATGCATATATAAAAACCATACTGATCAACAAGCTCACCAAACTTCAAAAAGAGTATATATACACATATATAGATATAGTAAAGTGATGCTTCATTGGAACTGAAACTTGTGGTGTGTAAATCAGTTGGCTCTCACGATTCCCAAATGGAGATCGAAACGTACAAAGTGTATATGTCATTGGCTGCTTTGGCATTGTTTGGTCTATTTGTCCGTTTATACAATGTGCTAGTGGTGAAGCCAGGAAAACTAAGATCTCTGCTAAGGAAACAAGGAATTGATGGTCCAAATCAATCTTTTCTGCTTGGAAACAGTAGAGAGATCAAGAAAGCCAGGACGGAAACCGTTAAATCCCCGCCTGGCGAGATCCCAGTGTACCACAACTGTGCTGCTGCTCTTTTTCCCTTCTTTGAGAATTGGAGAAAACAATATGGTAAACTTTGATTATACAATCTATCAATCTGTAGTGGTACTGGCTCTTTTCTTAGTTACTATGTTGTTTTGTTGTACTAAAATTGTGTTTGAAATCATTTTGTTGCTTTGGCAGGTCATGTTTTCATGTTTGCTCTAGGAAACATACAGATTCTGTATGTAAATCAGCCGGACGTTGTAAGAGAGATAACAACGTGTACATCTTTGGACCTAGGAAAACCTTCCTATCAGCACAAGGAAAGAGGTCCTTTGCTTGGGCAAGGCATTTTGACGTCTAATGGGACTTTGTGGGCTCATCAGAGAAAAATCCTTGCTCCTGAATTGTACATGGAGAAAGTAAAGGTATAGCAGACCGATCATCATGTTTTTGACCAATAATTGTAAACCGATATCGGATCGAACAGGTTTAAACTGTTAGATCTGGTCGTAGAACTAAATTTGACATATTAGTCAGCATGTTAGTGTCATCTGATTGATTGATGGTGACTCTATAAATATCTCCAGGGCATGGTAAACTTGATCACGGAATCCACGACTACTATGATTGATTCCTGGAAAAATTTGGTTGAGGAAGGAGGTGGAAGTGCAAATATTAACATCGACCAATACATGAGAAGTTTCTCGGGAGATGTTATCTCCAGGGCTTGCTTTGGAAGCAATTTCTCAAAGGGACAAGAGATTTTCTACAAGCTAAGGCTCCTCCAGGAAGCTATGTCCAAGAAAATCTTCTCTGCAATTCCTGGCATGAGGTAAGACTGTATGCTCTTCATCTTCATCGTTTTTAAGGAGCCTGGATTGATTTTTCCGAGAATGTTTTCAGAGATCATGAAAATTCATGTTTGCATGAACATAACATGCTTTATGGTTTTGTAAAGGTTTATTCCTAGCAAGCACAACAGAGAAGCATGGGCATTGGAGAAAGAGGTGAAGAACCTCATACTCCAGGTTGTGAAGGAGAGACAAAATGCCTCACACGAGAAGGATCTTCTGCAGATGGTCCTTGAAGGTGCTAAAAACAGTGATCTGAGCCAAGAGGCGACCGATCGGTTCATTGTGGACAACTGCAAGAACATCTACCTTGCTGGCTATGAGACAACTGCCGTTTCAGCTGCTTGGTGCATCATGCTCTTGGCTTCAAATCAGGAATGGCAGGATCGCGTCCGTGCAGAGGTTCTTGGAATCTGCGGAAGTAGTCTTCCTGATTATGATATGATTCGTAAGATGAAACAGGTAATTAGCCCTGCTGCCTTCAGATATCCAATCTTCTGATAATATAAAATGGATTGGCAACATTAAGCAAATGAAGTCGGGTTGCTTGTAAATGAAAACAGACAGATTGTGAAACTTCTTAGACTATATTTATGAGATTAAAGTAGGAGGTCATGAGTTAAAATCCATACTTTGTCATTTCACCTCCATTTAACCTATTAAGTACCGAAGCTTGTTGAAATAAAATTTTGCGGTCTTTCTAATCTATAATCTACATTGTGCAGTTGACAATGGTGATTAACGAATCACTGCGTCTATATCCACCTGTACCAGTAGTGTCAAGGGAGGCACTCAAGGACATGAAATTTGGGAACATAAATGTGCCCCAGGGAGTCAATGTTTGGAGCCTGGTGGTCACTTTGCACACAGATCCTGAGATATGGGGACCAGATTCTTACAAATTCAACCCAGAAAGGTTTGCTAATGGGATCACAGGAGCTTGCAAGCTTCCCCACCTCTACATGCCATTTGGGGTCGGTCCTCGGGTGTGCCTAGGCCAGAACCTGGCATTGGTGGAGCTGAAGATACTCATAGCCTTCATTGTCTCCAACTTCTCTTTCTGTCTCTCCTCTAACTATGTGCACTCCCCTGCCCTGAGGTTGGTCATAGAACCCGGATATGGGGTCGATCTCACTGTGAAAAATTTGAAACCATAGATGTAGATCCAGCATATTTGTAATAATTTCTTCTATTTTGGTGCATTTCGGTCTCACACCTCGTAAGAAAAACCATGAAATTAATTTCTTCTGGGAAATTGAATTTCATCCTAGTATCAAATCTTCCTTTGCTGATGTTTTTACACCTACTGCTTATAAATGTCATCTACCTGACTTTCTTTTGTTCTATTGGTAATGGGTTTTCCTGTTTTGTTTTAGTATTTGTTGTGGCAAATGCTGTATTGTATTGAGACCATTAGCTTCTACATCTGGAGATTGCAATTCAACTTTAGAGAGTTTCAAGTAATCAAGTTTCCACATGAATGAAGTGGAAATTCTTCAACTCACAGTTATAACTGTTTGCATTGTTAATCTAAACTTCAGCTGGTGTAATCAAAATGTTGCTGTCGTGCAAAAAATTGCAACTAACACTATGTTTGGAAACTTTTAAGAGAATGGTCTTGGCAGATATGGGCAGATGTGGAATAATGAATTGGGTGGAAACGGAAAGAAGTATGATTTAAATTTCGTATCTTTAAATATAATAAGGAAACAAAAGGAAAATGCGAGAAATATTTCAGTTTCCTTTACTTATCTTTAGGAAAGTTTGCTATGGATGGTGTTTTGGAAATTTTACTTCAAACATCCTTGGTTTTCCTCTTATTTGTCCTTCAATTTTACGGATTTCTGTCCATCCAAACATATACTGAAAAGGGGCTTGGATAGTGTGCATGCAGTCAAAACATATGACGACCCAGGCCCTTTCATTATTTAAAATCCTTAAATACAACTAGGACTATTTTGTTTGGGCTTCTCAGCAGTCCGGATAAACGTGTGCAATACTAGGCTCTTAGCACAACTACCTATTCAAAAACTAGGGGTGGGAAGTGGGCTTAGGCATGCGAGTCGGACATATGTATTTGCATGCTTAGGTGGCCTAAGCACAAGCACGAAAAAAAATTTGAAAGCACAAGCATGCACACGCAAGGGCCAAGCACGAGCATGCAAAGCAGAAGCATGCCAGGCATGATTATTTGTTGGGCCACCCAGGCACGAGCATGCAAGCACGTGGGTAGCATGTATAGGCTTGTATTTATTGTAGATAATATAAATTCTTTAATAAATAAATTATATAAACAATAAATTATCTAATAACTAATAATTTTTGGAATAAGTAATAAATTATTGAATAAATAAGAAATTATTTAGTTAATAATAANACGTGGGTAGCATGTATAGGCTTGTATTTATTGTAGATAATATAAATAATTATTGACAAATTATTTATTAATAATAATTTATTTAATAAGTAATGATTTTTGAAATAAATAGTAAATTATTTATTAAGTAATAAATTATATAGTAAATAATAAATTGTTCATTGAATAACAAAATATTTAATAAATGTACAATAATTTTGTTAACATATTATGTAAATTAATTAGTAAATAGTAAATTATTGAATATACAAATTACCTAATCAGCAAATATTGATATTTAATATAATATAATCAGTTGTTACCTTTTTGGCTAAACCATTCAATTCACCATGATGTATTCAAAATTTCAAATGTTATTTCTTAATTGAAAAATATATGTATATATATACTTTTTCATATATTAAAAGGTTTGATATCATTATTTTTTTTTTCTTAAGATCATCTATTTGTAATGAAAGTAAATCGGAGGAAATCATCATATGACATTATCATTAAGAAATTTCATGGTATATGTGAAATTTTGCTTTAGGTGACTACAATTTATACAAGGAAAAAAATTTTCTAAAAATTGTAAGAAAAAAAAAAGTTAACCGTAATCGTCTTCATCATCCTCAACATCATGACCTCTATCCTCACCCGAGACAATGTCTAGTGCTTCATCCGAACTAACCTTGTATCACTCTCATTACCAGGAAGCTATGTATATGGATGATCTCTTTGATCGCGGGTTTGCACATCAAACCTATCTTTTAAGCATATGCAGGCTTCAACGGTTTCCAGATGCATCGAAAGGCACTGGAGATTAAGGAGTCGTCTATCCAAACTGAAAGCCGACTCGGAAGGGACCGTTGAAGCCGGAGGTGCTAGAACGTCACGAACCACTAAGCAAAAGGATCGACGTCATGTGCACCTTATTGGACCACTAAGAAAGAACATCGTAATCTTCCTCTTCCATTTCTATTGGTTGTTGTACCTCATAAACCAGTAGCTCTCCAAATTCACCCTCAGAATCAGAGGCACTCCTCGGATCTCTATTACTTCTTATAATTTGTTTGCTTTGCTTACCGAGTACATGATTGCTAAGCCACGCTGGTTAGGGTGAATTTTGTATCCTTTACTTATGAAAGGCGTATAAAGTTTTGAACATGGTTTGCGGTTTTGAATTGAGCACAATTACCTGAGACTCAGCATTTTGAACTCCAATACTACGATAGAACTCTTCGAGGAGACTACTTGTGGCAGAAAATTTATACCTTGGATCTAACATAGTAGCCACGTAGAAGAGGTAAGGAAATGGTAGAAAATAATCCCTATGTTTTTGAACCATACCCCGAATGCTAGAGTGCAAGACGGGAATACTTAGATGTTGCTGCAATACATCTAAAATGTCAACCAAGTTAAGGAGAACGAGATTGCTCGTCGAGTAGTACAATCTAGATAGTTTTTTTTTTTTTTTGTCATCATCAAGAAGGCCCTCAATAGTTCCTTCATCTTCTTGCATAACTTCCAATCATGGTCTATAATTAAACCTAAGATGATATCAGGATTGGCAATTATCATATAGTTATAGAACGTCAAAAAACTGACCCTCATCTCATATGCATGTGAAAGCATCTTATAAGTCGAATTCCACCTTATTGTACAATCCAAAGGTAGAAGTCGCTAATCATTGTTGTCCCCATTGGTTGTGCAAATCTATAAAAACTTAGCGAGCTCTCTCTTAGAAGCAGTTATGGCATTTATTGTACATCGGATCCATGCTAGGCGAGGGTTCAAACCACAACCCTCAAGATCGGCATTTATTGCCAAGTTGAATACGTGGCAGATACATCGAACGTAGAATAAGTTGCCATCATAGATTGGATTGAAGGTACTCTTCAAGTGTCAAACTGAAGTTGTATTATTGGAGGCATTGTCGAAACTGAGGCTGAAAACTCTTTGGATGTTATATGATTGGGCAATGTCAATGATGTTGCTGGCAATTGCTTACCCCGCATAAGACTTAGGGAGAAAAATGAAAGCTATTATTTGTTTTTAAACTAACCACTCGTTGTCGATCCAGTGTGCAGTGATGCATATGTAACTATCGTTGGTGGTCACTGGTGACTTCTAAATGTTAGAAGTAAAGGAGACGCTGCAAAAAGGCATAGAAGCAATGCGATCATACATTTGACGAGAAATAGAAAAATATAATTTAAGATTATGAAGGCAAGCGAGTGGATTACATACCTGCTTGGAAAGCTCGAGAATTCTTCTGTTAAAGCTTGTCGCATTCTTTTATAAACTACGATTGTATCTACTTTCAAGGTTTGTCGACTAACATGTTGATACTAAGGTTGCAACTTTTGTATCGCCTACCTTCCAAAGCGAAGATGTCCGACTGCGTAGAAGGATATACCTATAACAGCCATCATTTGCATGAGATCCTCTCGTGCATTTGCGTTATTGAAAACAAAGTCATCAGGGTTGTTGGAACCAGATGTTGTCTCATCCTGGCTTCCATCAACCTTTACTAGTGTCAAACCTTTCTTTTCGTACATTTTCTAGATGTCGTGTTAGATGACATATAACAGAATTGGATTTACCAAATAGAGTATTTTTACAAGTCATGTAATAAGCGGTTTTTCCATCTTCTTGTATTAGCATGTACTGCCAACATCTAGCTGTACGCTTTCTACGTTTCCTTCCTTTATTGGAGGATTCGATGGTAGGCTGGGCAGAACCAGAATCTGTACAAGTATCAATGGATTGAGTTTGTGTTGGAGTTATTATTCCCTAGTAAAAAAATGCAAACGAACAATTAGGTATCGTTTCTTAATCCGCTTACTTTAACTAATAACAATAAGCTCAAATGAAATATTTATTACAAACCTGACTCTGACTGAAATTACCATTGCTTACGGAAGGTAGTTGTATACTTTGCATGTGACTCGTTTGTCCATAATATGAAACGCTATGGTATGGCGTTGCAGGTATATTACATATTTGTAGTGGCCTTAGTGGGAAAAAGTCGAGTTTCCCACTTGATTCATCAAATTGGTAAATCCCGTATTGGGATGCACAAGGTAAGGTTGCTCGCTGTATGGATCAGTAAATATCCA
The DNA here is from genome assembly GCA_024138015.1 of Lumnitzera littorea. Taxonomy (NCBI): domain Eukaryota; kingdom Viridiplantae; phylum Streptophyta; class Magnoliopsida; order Myrtales; family Combretaceae; genus Lumnitzera; species Lumnitzera littorea. Next base: position 153,070,951 of record JAMXBB010000001.1, on the reverse strand, counting down.
ATTCTCAAAATCACTAGGGTTAGGAATGTTTGATGGATTTCCTCGTTCAGCCATATTTTCAAGAATAAGAAGAAATAATAGTTTTAAGGAATTCAAATGTAAAGTCAAGAAAGTAAGAGAATGCCTGGGTAAATTTAAGGGTAGGTCGTAAAATTATTGGCAAACTATAAACCTTTAGTGCGGGTGAGATTATATATAGCTGCCAATTTAACGTGGGCACGTTAGACCAATGTGCCCATGTCTCTGACTTTTTGAGCAAACGTGAGCACATTCAGGCCCAATGTGCTTACGTTGGCTCCCGCTTAACAAACTTTTGTTGGGTGGCAATTCTTGCCTAATGGAAAATTTATTGGGCTAGAGCCAACGAGGTCATATTAGGCTTGAACGTACCCTCGTTGGCCAACGATTATTCCACAATTTGAATGTTGGGAGCTAATGTGCCCATGTTAAGGATTAACATGGGCATGTTAGCTCCCAATGGTAAAAAAATAATTGAATGTTGGGAGATAATGTGCACACGTCAAGGCATAACGTGGGTACGTTGGCTCTCAACATTCGAATTTTCTTGACTGTTGGAAGCCAATGTGCCCACCGTCAATCCTTAACGTGGGCACGTTGGCCCCAATAATCAAAATGCCCCTTCATTTATAAATGGACAGTCGACGCCCCATTCATTCACACAACTCCAACACTTCCTCTTCCTCCTTCTCACTTTCTTTCGCATACTTATTCCCTTCGACACTACTCTACATTATTTTTTAAGTTTTTTTCTACCCAAAGATTTATTATGGAAGGCTCATCACATCGCTGTACTACCTAATCTCAAACATAAGCCAGGGGTAAGCATCCTCGAGTTTGCTCATCTACTTTACTACCCCCTCCAAGCGGTCCAGCTAAGCTTTACTCCATGCATCTAGTTATCCCCCAAATGTAAAGTCATTTTATGGATGGATTCCACACTTGAAGTATTCTTCCTACCTAATCGTACAACTTTGAAGAGCTCAACGAGATCTATGACTACTGAAGTGCTCTTGAAGTGACTAAATTTCTAGAAATAGTAGAGTTAGAGAACGGGACATACGTAGATTTGGCCCGATTGTTTTACTCTAACGTAACCTATAATGTTGTTTACCCCGATGACGACATCCTACCCTAACATAAAACGAATCGGGATGCTAGCTTCGTCACTACTTTCATGTTCGGCCAAATCTTAGAAATCACTCCAAACTTCAGCAATGATTTATTCAATTGGCCCGATGGAGATGTTGTACATATGCCAATAGCTTGGGATATGTCTGCTATATTTTTATGTGTTTTTTAGCAGCTTATATGTCCAAACGAGACATAAGCCCAACATTTTAAGTATCTGATTGCTGGCTGTCGAGTCCTATTTTAGTTTTCTTAATTTAACATATATTAAGCTCAGTTCATTTAATATAAATTACTCAATATTAAACTAAGGAAATACTATTCTAAAAAAATTTTAAAAATTAAAGTTACCAACTAATTTAACTGGTAGAAAATAAAACTAGGGTTTTTAGGCAAGAAAACCTTAATTTAACCACTAGTCTGTAAATATTTTTAAAAAAATTAATTTTTACAAAATTGAACTAGAAAACCGGGTTCGGAGGTTAACTTATTAAGAGTAAGTCACCAAGTAAAAATTAAAAGAAATTGATGGTTTTTTTTTTATTTTTCTTAAAAATATTAAAAAATATATCTAAATTCACAAAAGTTACTAAAAATGATTTTTAATATTTTTTTATTACAAATTTTTGAAAAAAAAATTATTTTTTAACGATTGGCCCGAAAGTGATTACGTACGCGCTAGTTGGTATTAAACCGACCATAGTTCTCTCTCTCTTTTTTTCTTTTATAAAATATTCAATGGATGGGTTATTTTTATTTTAAAAACCAAGCTAGGTTTATATTTTTATCAGTTTATTATTTTAAGAAAAAAAAACCCTAAAAAATCTAATTTTCCTAAATTAAACAAAAAACTTTAAACAAACTATTTTAAAAAAAAAACTCAATTTATATTTTTTATTTTTCCAAAAAAAAAAACCTTAAGTGCCAAAAATATATTTTTATTAAAAAATGATTTTTTTTTTCAAGAAAGACCTAACTTAACTAAAAAATTGCAAAATAAAAAAAAAATCTTGCACTTAAATAAAAAAATAATTAATAATAAAAATAAATAACAAATAAAGAAAATAAAAAAAATTGCTAAAATAAATAAAAATAAAAATAAAAAAATACCGAAAATTTTACCTAGCGTCGAATTGTTGGTGTTGGGTGAAAGTTGGGCAAGTGTGTGAGACTAGGCGATAGTTATGGGTGAGACTGGGTAACAGCACAGTCGACAACTGTGGGTGATCACTGGGCGAAAGCACGGGCGATCACTGGGCAAGAGCTCAAGTGAGGCTTCAGGCGAGTGAATGGGCATGCTGGGTGTGTGTGAGGGGCGCTAGTAGGCGTACGCAAGGGCAGTGAACTCAAGCGATAGCGGTGTGGGCAATGGGCGACAGTGCGTCGTACTGGGCGATAGCAATGGGCAACTTGGGCGGCAGTTGTAGGCGGTGATAGTGGTTGTAGTGCGTACAATGGTGGCGCGTGCATTAGTTGTGTGTGGAGTGGTGGTGCATGGTGTGTGTATGGTGTTTTTGAAGGAATATGTAGGGTGTGCATGTAGGAGTGTGATTTAAAAAGCCTGTCTCTCAAATTCTTGACCAACATATTATTTATAAGCCCCAAATCGAATCTCTTATATCGAAGATACGAAAGATTTGATTGCGATTCTTCCATGATTTATCCTAACTTCTACAAACCCTAACTAGTTCGAACTTTTCTTTCCAAGCCCAACTTGATCTAATTAAATATGGCTCAATAATTTAATAAATCTTGATTTTGAGCTCATAAATTAGATAAATACTGATTTTATATTAGTCAGGCTCAAAATTAATTAATTAATTCAATCCGTCTCATTACTTGATCTAATAACTCAACTCAATCCAACACGACTCAACTTGACTCTTTTTATGACCTAACTTGATTTTTTCTCTTTTTTCTTTTCTTTTTTCATTTTTAACCTTTTTTTCTTTTAATTTTTGCTTTTCTTTATTTATTATTATTATTATTATTATTTTGTTTATTTATTAACCTGGCTCAATTAAAAACTTTTGAAAAAATTGACAAAAATGAAGTGTCTATAATTACCCTCTTTATGGTAAAGTTCGATTAGAACTTTGCTATAAAGACAAAAGAGATACCTATTTTTACTAGATTTGACTTAAATAATCTGAAAAGGATAGATTTCTTCAAGATTTCACTTGGTTGATTTGAAAAGGATAGATCTCTTCGAGATTTGTTTTGGTTGATCTGAAATGGATAAATCTCTTCGATATTCATTTTGGTTAATTTGTCTTAAGAGGATAGATCTCTTCAAAACTGGTTTCTCTTTGGTGACCCAAAGAAAATAGATCTCTTCGAGATTTTCTTTGAATCAATCTGAAGAGGATAGATCTCTTTGAGATTGATTTTTGTTGAACCTAAGAGTGTTCTTCAATTTTGAATTGTCACTCAAAGAGGATAGATCTCTTTAGGATTGGTTTTGGTTAATTTAAAGAGGATAGATCTCTTTAAGGTTCAATTTGGTTAATCTAAAGATGATAGATTTCTTCAATATTTGATTCGATTAATTTGAAAAGGATAGATCTCTTCAAGATTGGATTTAGCTATTTCAAAGAGGATAGATCTCTTCGAGATTCATCTTGATTAATTTGAAGATGATAGATCTCTTCGAGATTGATTTTGGCTAATCCGAAGAGGATAGATATCTTCAAGGTCGGTTTTGAAAATTAGCTTAATTCTTTCCAATAACTATTAAGATTATTTTTCTAGGACTGAAGGATTTCTCAGATAGTGACTAAGTGGCATGCTTACATCAACTCCCGATATTCACTCATTCAATTAGTAGAATTTCACCAAGTGACAATGCTTGCTTCTTCTTTTTCTTTTCTTTCTTCTCTTATTTTGTTTTGTTTTCTTTTTCTTCTTTCCTTTGAATCATGTAACTAAACCATGCCTATGGCTTGAATTTGCTTGGTCCGATTTCAAATTTCAATTTCTACCCTTCATGACTTCTGAACAATAGATCTCTTTAAGAAAGAAACAAAGATTAAATTATCAAGAACATTCGATTTCAATTTATTTGGTGACTCAAATTTATTGGTAAGGGTCTGGTGTTTAAGTGTATGAGGCTAAAAAAACCCTCAAGGGTTTATTGGTGAAGTGTTTGTTAGTTAATGACCATTCAAATTAGAAAACATTCATGAATATCAACTTTACTTGTAAACGATGAAAGATTAACCATAAACTTATTAAAAAAAAAGTTGAAACCTTTATTAAACTCAGTTTTCATGGATAATACATATTGACTACTTCTAAATTCATTGGTCCCCCTAATTTTGGGGCATCCATTTCTATCAACACTAATGTACCTCCTGATAATACTTTTTTCACCACATAAGGCCCTTCATAATTCTGAGCAAACTTGCCCCTAGGGTCTTTTACATTCGGTAATATTTTCTTCAGCACCACATCTCCTTCTTTGAAGTGCCTCAGGCATACTTTCTTGTTGAAAGCTCGAATCATCCGTTGTTGATAACACTGACCATGACATATCGTTGCAAGCTTTCTTTCATCGAGGAGATTCAAATGCTTCATTTGCTTCTTCACCCACTCTACTTCATTGAGCTGAGTTTCTGCCAATACTCGAAACGAAGGTATTTCTACTTCCACCAGTAGTATTACTTCAGTTCCATACATAAATGAATACAAGGTTGCACCAATAGAAGTTTTGATTGAGGTTTTATAAGCCATGAGAGCAAAGGGAAACATCTCATGCCAATCTCTATAAGTGATCGCTATCTTCTCAATGATTCTTTTGATGTTCTTATTAATAGCTTCGACTGCCCCATTCATTTGAGGTTGATATGGAGTTGAGTTTCTGTAATTGATCTTGAATTGGCTGTACATTTCATCCATCAACTTGTTATTTAAATTTGTCCCACTGTCTGTAATAATAGACTCGGGTGCACCGTATCTTGTAATAATAGCTCTTTTAAAGAATCTGACCACTACACCTTTAGTCACCGTGGCATATGATGATGCTTTTACCCACTTAGCAAAATAGTTGATTGCGACTAGAATGAACCTATGCCCGTTTGAAGCCCTTGGCGAAATTCAACCAATCATGTTAATTCCCCCCATTGAGAAAGGCTAAGGAGTTAATAACACATGTAATTCTTGAGGAGGAGCATTAATTTTGTTAGTGTACACCTGACACATGTGACAGTGCCTCACATGTTTGATACAATCCGATTCCATCGTCATAAAAAAATATCCCATTCTCATGATCTTTTTGGCTAACATATACCCATTCATATGAGGACCATAAACTCTTTCATACACTTCTTTCATTAATTTCTTGGCTTCTTCTTCATCCATACACCTTAACAATGTTGCATTTAGTGATCTCTTGTATAACATGACTCCACTTAATAGGAAATGAGTAACCAAACTTTTTAAAGTTTTTTTATCTTTTCGATCAGCATCTTCAGGAAATTCACTAGTTTGAAGTAACTTTTTGATGTCATGATACCAACGTTCTTTTGATTCCTTCTCTCTAATTGCAAGGTAAAAAATTGGTTTTTCTTCCACTTCAATCTTCGAGGACTGAATTTCTATCCCATCTATGACTTTCACCATTGATGCTAACGTAGCTAATGCATCAGGAAACTAATTTTGAATCCTTGGAATGTAAGTGAATGAAATCTTTTGGAATTTTTCAATTAACTTGCTTAAGTGCTTGTGATAAGGTATCAATTTCTCATCCTTTGTCTTATATTCCCCCCAAATCTGGAGAATTATAAGGGAAGAATCTCCGTATACTTCTAACTCTTGTATTCCCATATCCAACGCCATTTTGAGCCCTAAAATGCAGGCTTCATATTCTGCTATGTTGTTGGTATATGGAAATGTTAACCTTGCTACCACAAGGAAATGGTTACCCTTAGGTGATACCAATACCGCTCCTATCTCACATCCAAAAACATTGACTGCTCCATCAAAATACATTTTCCATCCTAATTTTTCATCACTCAGTTCATTTGCCATCATCACATTTTCATCAAGAAATTGTGCTTCTAAACCATCGTCCTCATTTTCTAATGGGTATTTCGCTAATTGATCAGCCATCACCTATCCCTTAACTGAACTTTGAGTTACATACTTAATATCAAATTCAGAGAGTAGCATTTGCCACTTCGATATTCTTCTAATCAATGCTGGCTTTTCTACTAAATACCTCAACGGCTCATGTTTTGTTAACAACTCTATTGAATAATAGAAAGTGTACTGCCTAAGCTTATGCATTACCCATATTAAGGCACAATACGTTCTTTCCACTTTTGAGTATTTTTGCTCGCCTTCTGTGAATTTCTTACTCAAATAGTATATAGGATGCTCTTTTCTTCCCGTTTCATCTTTCTATCCCAGCATGCATTCCATCGATACATGAAGAATTGTTAAGTAAAGGATTAATGGCTATCCTTGCATAGGAATGGCTAGTACGAAAGGATTCATGAGATACTTTTTTATTTTAGCAAATGCTCACTTACACTCTTCAACCCATACGATGGCTGCATTTTTCCTCAAAAGTTTAAATAACGGCTTACATTTATCAATTAACTGCGATACAAACCGAGCAATGTAATTTAATCTTCCCAACAGTCCTCGAACTTCTTTTACAGTCTTTGGTGCTTGCATGTTTACGATTTCCTTGACTTTACCTGGGTCTACTTCGATTCTTCTTCCACTGACTACAAAATCCAACAATTGGCCTGAAGTTACTCCAAAGGTGTACTTTTCAGGATTTAACTTCAACTAAAACTTCCTCAATCGCTCAAATAACTTTCGTAAAATATCTACATGATTTTCATCCTCCTTGGATTTGGCGATCATATCATTTACATAAACTTTGATTTCTTAATGCATCATATCATGAAACAAGGCAACCATAGCATGTTGATAAGTTGCCCTAGTGTTCTTCAATACTAAAGGCATTACACGATAACAAAACGTTCTCTAAGTGGTAACGAAAGTTGTTTAAATTTTATCTTCTTTTGCCATTTTAATTTGATTATATCCCAAGAAACCATCCATAAATCATCTAAGCTTTTGTCTTTTCGATTTTATTTCCTCCCTGGTTGGCAATTTGTGAACTACAATAGATGAATCTAGATTGCGCATATGTTCATAAGACTAAGCGAATATATCCAAGTATTCTAATAATAATCGGGACAACTCCTATTTTTTATCATTCATTAAATTACCACCAATTTTCAAGTTTTGTGGACTTTCCTCTACCCTTAGATTAATCTCATCCATCGGTTCATCAATAATTACTCTACCCCATTCATGTCAATGCTAACTCTCCTGAATTTTGTTTAGAGTCTCAATATCATCTTCAATGTCTGACCTAACAAGACTGAAGGTGATATTGGTACTTTCAGTATTTACATATGCAAGATATCCATTACGTTCATCGTTTTTATCGAATCTGAAGAAAAAGGACAATGAATAAATAATAAAGAAGAATTGATAGAATGAAAGGAATGAAATTTATGAATGAATCCAAATTGTCTGAAAGAAAAGGACTAACTAATTAGACTAATTGTCGAAATCGAATGTTCCTAATTAATCTAATTTTGCATTTCTAAAGAGACCTATTAATAGGAACGGAAAACCAGTTGTATAGGGAAACTACTATGCCGATATCTTCCTTCTCGTCTGGACCAATGCTAGATTGCTGAGTCAAGGCCTTGGATAGATTGGCTAATTTGGGTTCTTGAACACTACTGGTATTGGGAATGTCTGGTGGACGTTCGGAAAATCCATGTGAGTATGGTACAGCTAATCTCCTCTCTTGCTTCTAATTTTAGCCTTCATTTCTTGAATCTCCTCTTTAGTGGGCTCATACTTAAGCCTAAATGTTCCAATCTGTTACTTAGGCTGTTTCAAATGATCCCGTGCCCCCTGTCTTTCTTCTTTAATGACACTAACTTTGTTGAAAATTTGCAACCATGGCTCTTCCAATTCTTCATCCTCGACATAGGGAATAGTTGTCTCTTTGTAAATCTCGTAGTCTTACTCCTCGAGAATAGTAATCAACTGCCCGTTGGCTATGAATTTCATTTTCAAATGTAGACTGGATAGAATTGCCCTTACTAAATGAATCTACGGTTTTTTTAACAAAAGGTTGAAAGTTCGCGGTATATCCAGAACTTGAAAAGGAATAGTGAACATTTGTGGGTCGATCTCGACTTGCAACTAAATTTCTCTAATTATCTCCCTTTTCGATCCATTGAAAGCTCTTCCTAAAATTAAGCTAAGCTTTATCTCAATTGCTTCAACTCCGAGTAAATTTAGTGTCGCTGAGGGATATACATTCAATGAAGACCTACTATCTCTTAGAACTTGAGCAACTACTTTCCCTGTACACTTAACTACTATGAAAAGAGGCTTTGTGTGCTAGTCCCCTTCTTTACCTAGCTCATCTAGCGAGAACGAAATCTGATTTATCGCAAATATCGAGTTCATTACCAATCCTAGCTTCTCAATGGAAATCCCTTCAGGTACTTTGACATCTTTCAGAATTTTAATTAAAGCTTCCCAGTGAGTATCTAATGACAATAGCAAGCCCATTAAGGAGATTTGGGTTAGTACTTTAGCTAGCTAGTCCATCATCTTATACTCGCTGGCTTTCAATATATTCTTGACAACATTCTAATGTTTATCATCTATATCCTCAAAGATCTGTTGAGAAGCCTTTGTTTTAGTAGACTTCCTCTTGGCTTTCTCATTTTGATCATAAACTCGTCTCGAGCGCATAAGCCTATCGACCATGGGTATTGAGGGCCTGGTTGTCTGATTCACCGCTTGGTAATCCAGAGATGTTGCTTTGTAATTCTTCGGGGCTATCGAGACATTAAAAGCAATCTTCTTGGGCTTTCTCAATTCCTCAACCTTCTTAGTCTTCCCATCATACTCAAAAACCAACGGCTTAGGCCCATCTCTGATCATTCTAACCATCTCAACCATCTTCTTAGCTTCTACAATAAGTTTGTCTTCTTTCTCAAATTCTAAACCCCATCCAGTGGGTGGTGTTATGCTCCGAAGTCGTAAAGTCACAACAGTCCCGCCGTGTAAACCATTTTATGATAGTAACTGGCCTCACAGTACCTACCATAGACATGATCTACACAAGGCGTCGGCGACTCTTCACTTTGAAGTAAACAGTCTGACTAATAGTTAAACTACAATTATGATAAATATTACAATTTTCTAATAAACATGTATAATTATATGTAAGTCCACAAGGCTTCCCAATAAGTTTTACATAAACAAAACAGTTCACTACATTACATAATGACTATCAGTCTTTCATCCTTAACTACAAGGACACTCTAGCTACACATCATCATTAAGTAGATTGATCCTCATACCCCCGGCTTCGAAAGGATTAACCTCTGGGTAATTGTAAGGTGGCATGTTACTTGAAGAGTTCAGAAATCAGGACCTGTAAAAAGATCTATAAGGGTATGAGCAACTACAGCTCAGTAAGTTGAATTAGATGACTCATGAATGCATACAAGCACAAATAAGATTATCAAGCAATTAATTTCATGCAATGCAACAATCAAGTGTCATTGCACAACGTAGTCCGGCCCGTTGTGAGATCAGAGAAATTTCGCCCGCTCTAATCCGGGTTGAGGAGTTTCATGTTATGCAGCAGCTTACAACCAAACCCAGGCTTGTGCAATGGAGACCTCGCTCCTCTTGTGACTATCTTTGAACCATTGACTTCACCCTCGCCACGACCTCCTCTCCTGTCACTTAGCTCGACTGAGGATGAAGAAGAGACCATTATGCAATCCTGTGCTATCCCTTTCGAAGCGGTCGGTATTTGGTTAGAGAATCCTAATGACCCCCTAATAGGTTGCAATGCATGACATTTTAGGTCATTAATGTCGAATAAGATTAGATTTCATTTAGGGTTTTCAAACAATTCACACCAATTCAATCATAACACAAAATCCATCATACTGCAATTTCAGCACGAATTCAAATACATCAAACACATGCGTAAACTACTTACAATCACAACCATGTACAATCCTAAGTCTCCAAGTACCATACAAATAGTACTCTATTACAAGAAGTAATAGCCCAACTTACTTGGAATTTCTCAATCGCCCGATCGCTTATTTGCAAGCCGATTCGTCTCTAGGTATCCTATAATACAAATAGTTCTTTTTAGTACTTATACTTTAAGGATTCATTTTTTAAGTTGTAATTTAACTCCCTTTTTCCATGTATACCTATTATATACTAATAATTCTTTCTACTCTATTTCGAGGTTTAGACCCTAAATTAGATTTTAGTTTTGATTCCTAAGTCTTAAATATGATCGAATCCTAATGTGAAATTAATTACATTAAGCTCGAGTATTCAAATATCCTATTGGGTCTTAATTTAATACTCTAAACTATTCGGTATACCTATTCTTAATTGGGGTATCGGATTTATTCCCGATGTGAGAAAATCTTACATTTTTATACATTTACCTAAAATTAAAATTTATTTCAGATTTAGTATTATTCTGATTTTTATTATAATATTATTTAAATAACCCTAATTTTTTTAGATTTATTAATTTTCAATTTCACCTATTACTAATTTCTTGCAATAACTACCTAATTTCCTAAATTAATTATACTTAATACTCTAAAGGCTAGGATTAGGTTTCCACATCAGAGATTAATATCCCTAAACATCTAATTACTATCTAAATCAATAATTAGTATCTTAATTACCTAATTAACTCAAAATTACCAAATTTTTCCATCATTTTAGGGCTAAAAATTAACTTAAAAATTTTGAAAATTAATTTTAGAAAAATGGCTTCATAGCACTGTTCTATATCACATAAGCATTCTACAGAAAAAAAATTGAGTTCCAAACTACACTCCTAAACCTATTTATTTCTAGTTCTAATCATGATTGGTTTTGTTCAATTTGTTAAGAATCCTATATTTTCAGATGTGATTAACCTAAATAACTATTTTTCCCTAAATCTACATACAATAAAACCTCAGAATAACAAGTTTCATAATTTTCTGGGTAAAATAACTAATTTTACGAAATTACACAAAATCGGGGCAATTATGGGACTCACCCGGTTCGATGCTTTTTGGCCGTCCAAACCTGGTCTAAGGATGTCGGTCGGCCTAGACGGTGGGTCTAGAGTGGGGTGGTGGTGGTGGTGGTGGTGGTGGCTCGGTTCCAAGTGGTGGTGGCTCGGTCCCAGGTGGTGGTGAGGTGTGGGTTTGGCTCACTAGCTCTATCCACACAGTTTCCTTTTCTTTTTTTGTTTTCTAGATTTTCTCTTGAATTTTCGAGTCTCTCTATTTTTCTCTAATTCCTCACTGCCCAAATGAGTTCTGTGAATTTTTCCCCTATTTATAGACATTTTTGGTAATTAATATGCATTAATTAGACATGACATTGCCTCATTTCTTTGATTTTTGGCTTTTGTGTTGCCTAATTCTAATTGGGTAATTTTTCTTTTTCAGATCCTGACCTGCCACGACCAAATTTGGATCATTTTATACCCTTTTGATTTTTTTTTATTTTTCCACAATTATTTAATAATTTTCTTTAATTATTTATTAAGTTTTTGGCCAATTTAGGTAATTTCGCATATTTTTATCTACATGTAAGTACATGTAGGGTACATGTAAACATTCCTAATTATTATTTAGGTCGTTCTATGATTTTTAGTATACATATAATCTATCTCTAGTAATTTATTAGTTATTATATTACACTTTTCGCCTTTTCGGTAATTAACAATTATTATACTTAAAATTTGAAAATTTTATAGTCTCCTATTTTATTACTTATTTCCTTAAATTCAAGTTTATGGGGTCATTTTTACTAATATTTTTCTCCATAGTTTATAATTTGGGTTTGATCAAATCCTTTAACCGATCGTCCTAAACCTTGTGTTCTAAGTTCAATCCTACAGTCTTTTGGCTTAACTTTAAGGCTTACAGGTGGTGCGTCGGCATATACAACAGGTAAATCGGTGTAATCTACCAAATACTCAAACTTCCCTAGCAGTTCTCCTAAGGTGTCAATCGTCAGATCACCAGCTTCATCTTTTTCTAGCTCCTTCTGAGTACTTCTTTTTCGCAGTTTTAGGATTGTCATAGCCATGATATCAACTTTCTTTATCTTCCCATCCTTTAGCAATTGATCTATTGGCAATCTAGTCTGGGTTCTATCTCTAAGATTCATATTTTGCAAATACTTGGCTTGCCTCAGATTCCAAGCTATCTCCTCAATAGTGATATGGAGACTGTCTAGATCAATCTCTAGTTCAGAAACTTTAGCAATGATCACATTGATTGAATTTCCATGATTCGACAGAGGGTTGTTACCCAAATTAGGAGTAGGAGTCTGAATGAAATCCAATTGAACTAATTTGGTGTCAATAAAATCCTAGATCTTATGTTTGAGTCTCTAACATTGATCTGTAGAGAGCCCCACTTACTCCAAATGATAATCACAACAAAGCTTCGGGTTATAATCTCTTGGTTTTTGTCCCTCCTTTGGTATTTCAAACGTCAAAAGGTTCTCTTTCCTTAGCCGTACAAGAACTTAACTTAAAGGAATGGGAATATGGGTAAACTATCTTCTTTGTAGGTAGTTGTTTTGATTTAGTGGGGGATTAGATCCTCCAATCATGGCTATTGGGGCTGTAGGTTTGACAAGGTTGCCGATATTAACAACGCTTATAGTGGCTTCTTTGGCTTTGTTGGAAAACCTTACCGGAGGTGTTTTCATCTCAACTGCTTCAAGATTAGGAAGCCTTCTAGTGGTAATAGTTTCCTCAACTCGGTACCCTAAGGCTACAATTTCTACAAAATTGGAGGCGGAGTACCCGACGGGCTTCCAAGAGTGTTGATGAAGGTGAAAGTTAAATCCTTTTCTATAAAGGGTGGAGTTACCCTAGCTGCCATGCGCCTCCATCTCTGAGAATATTCTTTAAAGTTTTTGTTGTTTTTTTTTTTTCGTAGATTATTTAGATCCCACATAGATGGTGCCACTTCGATGTTAAATTTATATTGGTTATAGAAAGCCCATGCTAACTTTTCCCAAGTATCGATCTCATTCAAATCCAGTTGGGCATACCAGGTTAAGATAGGCCCAGTTAAGTTGTCTTAAAAAGTTTGGACCATCACCTTGTCATGTTTCATATATTTTCCCATTTTCCTAATGTACAACCTATTGGGTAGCCAATGACGTCGTATTTCTCAAATTTTGACACTTTAAATCTTTCCGGTAAGTTATCGTCTTCATATGTCGGCAAATTAATCATCTCCATCTGTTCAAACCCGTTAACCATTTCTAGGGTTTTCATTTTCTCAGTCAACTTCTACATGAACTTTCTTTCCATTTCGCGATGTTTCTCTTCGATCTCCTTCCTCCATACCTTAACATTAAGGGCTGATTCATCATCTTCCAATTCGAGGGGAGGTGTAAGCCCCAAAGTTAAGCCAATTGACCATAGGATTGAATTTAGAACCCAAAGTTTTGGGGCGATCGATTAAAAGATCCGATCAAACCCAAATTATAAATTATTGAGAAGAATATTAGTAAAAATGACCCCGTAAACTTGAATTTAAGAAAATAAGTAATAAAATAGAAGACTATAAAATTTTCAAATTTTAAGTATAATAATTGCTAATTACCGAAAAGGCAAAAAGTGTAATCCAATAACTAGTAAATTACTAGAGATAGATTATATGTATACTAAAAATTTTAGAATGACCAAAATAATAATTAGGAATGTTCACGTATACCCCACATGTATTTACGTGTAGATAAAAATACGCGTAATTACCTAAATTGGCTGAAAACTAAGCAAATAATTAAAGAAAAATATAAAATAATTATGGAAAAATCAGAAGGGTGTGGAATGATGTAAACTTGGTCGTGGCATGTCAGGATGAGAAAAAGAAAAATTAACCAATAAGAATTAGGCAACACAAAAGCCAAAATTTAAGGGATAAAGTAATTGTCTTATCTAATTTAATGCACAATAATTACACTAAAGCCCTATAAATAGCAGGAAAAATCCAGGAACTTATTTGGATAGTTAGGAATCAAAGAAAATTAGGGAGAGTTGAAAATTGAGAGAAAAATTCGGTTTAGAAAAAAATTAGAAAAATCTGTGCAATTAGGGCTTTCAAAGGGAACCCCAACCAGATGAGTAGCTGGAAGTGGACGGCCACCACCACCACACGGTGGTGGCAATGCCCAGGCCGGCCGACAAGGCTACGGCGGCCCGCGGTGGCCGGAGCCACCCAAACCGGTGAGTCCAATTTCCAGCCCAATTCTTGTGTAATTTTGTAAAAATAGTAAATATTATTAGAAAATTATGAATTTTGTTATTCTGGGATATTTTTGTATGTAGTTTGTAGGAAAAATATTATTTAGATGAAAACATATCCCGTAATATAGGGTCCTTAAGAAATCATGTAAAATCGAGCACATTTCGGTTTAGAAATAAATGACCTTAGGAGTGTAGTTTGGAGCTCAATTTTTTCCTATAGGATGCTCATGTGATATAGAACAGTGCTATGAAGCCATTTTTTAAAATTAATCTTCGAAATTTTTAAGTTAATTTTTAGCCCTAAACTGATGGAAAAATTGGGTAATTTGGAGTTAATTAGGTGATTAGGATATTAATTACTGATTTAGATAGTAATTAGATGTTTAGGGATGTTAATCTCTGATGTGGAAACCTAATCTTAGTCTATGGAGTGTTAAGTGTAAGTAATAAAGGTGTTATGTGGTAAATGTAGAAAATTAGGAATATGTAGAATTGGAAATTAATAAATGTGGAAAAATTAGGTTTAATTAGATAATAAAATAATGAAAATCAGAATATAATAAATCTGAAACAAAATTCAATTTTTGGTAATTATATGAAAAATGTAAAAATTTCTCACAATATGAGTAAATTCGGTACACTAATACGGATTTAAGTGTACTGGATGGAATGAAATGCTGACTAGTGGTAGTGATCGTATTTAGGATATCTGGAAATAATGTGGTTAGTTTCACATTATGAGTTGAAACAAATTTCTAGGGTCCGGGTATAAAACAGTACCTAGAAATCGAACTAGAATCTAATTTAGAAATCGATGCGGAACCCGAACCTACGCCCAAACCTAGAATAATTATAAAAGACTTAAGACCTAGATAACTAGATATATTAAACCCTAAACAACACATAACAATAAGCGTTATAGGATAAAACAAACTTATAATAGTTACATGAAAAGCTGAAACCACGTTTGTGATATAGGGATGATCAGCGATGGCCTGAGCAAATTGGACCTCGAGTGAGTGAGTGAGTGAGGAATCGAGGTAAGTTAGGATTAATACGATGCTGTATTTTGGAGGCTTAAGATTATGCTTGGTTGTGCTTGTTAGATAGTTGAATGTGTGCATGTGCTTGATTATGGGTGATGCTATAATTCTGTTTGTTACTCTGGCACATATTCTATGAATTGTATGTAATGATTGATCACCCTAAACTGGACTTAATCAAATATACGGCCAGTAATCATAATCGAACATGCATTGCAACCCGTTAGGGGAACTTAGGACTCTCCAGCCAAATACCGACCCCTTCGGAAGGGATAGCGCAGGATTACAAAATGGTCCTTTCTTCATCTTCAGTCGAACTAAGTGACAGGAGAGGAAGTCGCGGCGAGGGTGAAGGCAGTGGTTCGAAGGTAGTCGCGGGAGGAGTAAGGTCTCCATTACACAAGCCTGGGTTTGGTCGTGAGCTGTTGCATTAACGGCAACTCCTCAACCCGGATTAGAGCGGGTGTAATTTCTCTAATCTCACGACAGGCCGGACAATGTTGTGCGATGGCATTTGCTTGCACATGCATTGCACCTAATAAGTGATTGAAAACCTTGTTGTGTTTATGGTATAGTTTTAAGTCCTCCGTCCTAACTTACTGAGCTGTGGTTGCTCACATCCCTATAGACGTCGTGCAGGTGCTGGCCAAGAAGCGGCAACAACTACTCTCAAGCTAGCAACTGTTGGATTTTGGGGAGTGAGGAAAAACATGTGAAGAATAAACATATATTTTTAAGGTCTAAGTTTTTATTTTAGAATTATTTTTCATTTCCGAATAATGTAATAACTAGGAAATATATTACGGAGAAATATTGTAAACCTTAATTGCAATAACTGTATTATAATATATATATGTATTTCCTCACTTTCTTAGATAAATGATTTATTTAAATTACAATCTGTTTTCTTCAAAGCGAGTTAGTCGTGGACGCCTTGTGTAGATCAGGTCTAAGATAGTGGTTATAAGGCCAACTTCTATCTTAGGATGGTTTATACGGCGGGGGCTATTACGACTCTGCCGCTTCGGGACATGACAGGAGGGATTGTTTCTGCATTTTGATTTAGGTTGACTTAAGATCCTTGTCTGTCATTAAGAATCCTAATGGATGGGAATCAAGCTACAAGACCTTTGACTCGCAGCTAAGCTCGAGGACTAGAGATGCTGGTACAACAAATCCTTATGTTCCAACTAACTCCTGCCGAGGTCGAGTACTTACTTGTCGGTCACTTTTAATGCCATGCTGAATTACCGCCCTTTATTCTGTGTTATGCCGAGTTGATGACTACTTTAATCCTGAGCCGACCAATCACTTGGCATCATCCTTGCCGAGAGGCCGAGATACAGAGAATCTAGACTAACTAGGCCATTCTTACTTAAACAAGCTCACTCGTCCATACTTTTTTTCCGTATCTCCTAACAACCTTGCCAATGCAGCATCGCCATATGTACAGTATCGTATAGAGAATCTGTAGCACCAATGATTAATTTCTTTGTATATTCATTTTTACCCTCTTGTATCATATACATTGTTTCTTTAGGAAATGTCCTTATTGTCTTTTCCTTTTTGGACAAGTTGCCCTAACTCATGGGTATAAATACCCTTATATTTGTAGCTGTAACAGATTAGATTACCTTCAATACACTTAAGTACTTTCTTCCTTACATAAACACTACTTGTTTACTCTTAGTATCACTCTTATCCTTTCCTTTAAGCAAAGTTAGGTGGTGAGTAATCTCATTAGACCAATTCGTGTATCATATCAAATTGTGTCATAAGTCTTCAGAAGTTTCGTTAATACGTCATATCCTTTAGAACTATTCATGGGTTTTTGCTTATTGTTCCATTCGTCTTTGTCACTCCTTTTGTACTTTTCCCCATTAACCCTTTTTCGAGCTTTTTACAAGTTTGGATCCATTTAGCGACTGGCTTTGTTTATTCTTGGTCACGGTTCGCACCACTAATAGCCTGAATTTGTTTAGCTATCTTATTCATGTTTTCTTCCAGAGTTGCTACTTTCGGGTCGGGATCAATTTGACTCATGTTTTTAGTGCTTTAAGTTGACATTCTAACCATAAAACGAGTGAATATTAGGCTTTTAGTTAAGTCTACTTGCTTGGACACTATCTTCGAAATCCTATGTGAAAACCCAATTTTTAGATTTTTCGGTACAATAAAGATTTTTTTTTCTCCTTTTTTTTATGACTTTTGCTGTTTTGTTGTTTGCCTCTCTTTTTTTTTTCAAATTTTCTTTTTTTTAAAAAGAGTCAACTAAATAAATGACAATAATAATAATGAGTAAGAGACTGTACAATTAATGAAAATTTTATTTACTAAAGCTGCAAATTTATTAATCGTAAAATCTAACTTATACAATGGACTAAACGAAAAGAAAAGAAAAACTCTTAACTAATCTTTCTAAAAACTTAAATCTTATATCTACAAGAGTCAATAGATCTAGTTGGGACGAGCTTCATCAACTTCCCTCGTAAGTTTTTGTACCGTAACATCTCTTTCTCGGATCTTGCTCCTCAAGAATTGATTTTCCTCCAACAGGCTCTTGTTTTCCAACTTTAACTCTTTAACAATTCTCTTACTTTCTTGGAACTGGGCTTCAACCTTGGCCCATATGGTGTCTCAATAGGCCTGCTCAGTGGGTGAAAGGCGTGCTGGTTCTAGCTCATGTCTGAATACGTCCGAAGCTTTATATCGTATCTTTCCAATCTTCTCCAACTGATCATAGATGAACTGCTTAGTGGCTCAGTATTCTCCGACATTTCCCTTCAATGTTCCGACATTGCCCCTCAATGTTCCTACATTGACTTCTCTTTGTTCCTATAGCTTCACGAGTTCTGCCAGTTGTTGAATCAAAGTAGTCGTAGGTAGATAAAGATCTTGATAATTTTTCGTGACGACGTCCAAGGAGTCTCTATAGGCTATCTCTTGAAGTGGACCCAATTATCTGGTGACTAGTAATATGGATAAGGGGGACTCTTGCATAGTTGTCGTACCCCAAGATAGCTTGAGTGCAGTAGCTTCATCTAGCTATCCACATAAAGTCTACTAGTTGCATTTTGCTAATAACTGATACCCATCCATTAAACTGAGCTTCATCTAGTACCTTGAGATGGCGAGCAAAGTTGTCAATTAGATTCATATTTTTATTTAAGGACTCTTTGAGAAGATTCCCTCCATACCCCTATGTATGACTAAGAAACTATATGGCAAAGATTGTAGGGTTAGCCGTGAAATAGCCATACCCTTGCTTTTTCAAGTAGGTGAGTGTCTTGAACTGTTCTGCTAGTAACTTCGGTATATAGGATTTATCGACTAGGAATTGAGTCACTAGCTCAATAACTCTATAATAGACTTGACCATATTTGAAGGGAAATAGCACAGTTCCAACCACTGCTATAATAAATGTGTTGACCTGCTTTTTGGCCTACGATTCATATCCTTTACAGAAGATCTAACAATATCTCTGATAGGCATTTAGGCTTGAAAACCACTCCACCAATCTTAGAATGTTGAGACATTTCTGGCTCTCTGAAGATAAGAATGGGGCTAAGGCTAACCTCTTGACTCCCAACAGTGTCATGAAAGCTTTCTTGGGCTGGACTTTGAGATTCGTGATAGTTATGCTTGCTTCGAAGGGCAGGGCAATAAGTAACTGCGAGTACTCTTCTATGGTAGGTGTTAATACTTGCGGGCCGAAGTTGAAAGCTGCAGATTCGGGGTCCCAATAATAGATAAGGGCCTGAATTAGAGGCCAGTGAAGCGAGACTCGCATGAGAGATATGACTGGCCTGATCTTCTTGCGAATGTGGTCTTGCTTAGCAGGTGAAAGTTGACTCAACCAACCTCTTAAGATGACTTTAGGGAAGGAATATTTGTCTAGCTGGATTTCATGGACGGGTTCTAGATTGATACTACCTTGACTTTCTATATCTATATTATAAAAATAAATAAATAAACAAAATAAAAGGCAACGATTATTTATAACAAGGCTACTAAATTTAGAATAAAGTTGGATATGATGTTAATAATTTTGCAGCTTTTTTCAAAAAATTTCTTAGAAATTGCGTAGCCTTTCACTAACTAAGGAGCAATAAAAAAAAATATAGATAACATAAGGAAATAAAATATTCACAGAGAAACAAGCGTAATAAAAATGCAATATGTTACGCACAGATGCAATGTAGTAGGGGTGGGTGATTAGTAAATCATAGGAAATAGATGAATCTACAGTCGGAAAATACCCTTTTATATAAGCAAGTCCAAAATAGGATTTTTCTTTAAAAAATGAAGTTTGCAAATTCTCATATATAAGGGTTGCTAGTTTTTTCTTAAAGAATAATATTGGGCTAACCGCGGATTGATTGGGCTTCTCTTATAATTAAAGAAACACTACCCCCTTTCGAAATGGATGTGCAAGAGTGTGGAGTCTATGGGTTTCAAGCTCTGTAGCTCTAAGGCTTTCCGGAGAGAAACCTAATGGGCTACATCAAAACCTGAGTGGATTCGCTTATTATCGCCAGGCGAGGGTAATACCCCAACGACCTAAGGGTTACATAGTAGCGGTCTGTCTTAGGTTCCTAAGGTGGCCTAGATCCGACTACGTCTAAATACATAAATGATCATTGCATTAAAAAAAATCCCTCTTAATCCCCTAAAAGGCCCATTAGGCTAGGCTTTTTTTTTTTTTAAAGGCCTATATCACTAAAAAAGAAACCATTAGTACAACTATAATACAATAATAATAATAATAATATGAAAGCCCATCAATAATCTTTTAGCTTTCACATGGCTAACCCACTATATGTCCTTAGTGGAGTCGCCAATTCTGTTGAGTTCTATTTCGGTTTCCTTAATTTAATATATATTAAACCCAACTCGCTTAATATAAATTATTCGATATTAAATTAAGGAAATACTATTCTAAAAAAGTTTTAAAAATTGAAGTTGCCAACTAGTTTAATTAGTAAAAAATAAACTTAGGGTTTTTGGGCGAGAAAACCTTAATTTGACTACTAGTCTATAAATATTCTAAAAAAATTAATTTTTAGAAAATTGAACTAGAAAACCAGATTCAGGGGCTAACCTATTAAGACTAAGTCACCATATGAAAATAAAAAGAAATTAATGAGCTTTTTTTTTTCCCTAAAAATATTAAAAACATATCTAAATTCACAAAAGTGACTAAAAATGATTTTTATTATTTTTTTCTTACAAATTTTTGAAAAAAAAATTATTTTTTAACAGTTGCCTTGAAGGTACCTATATATCTACTAATCGGGATCAAACCAGCTGTAGTTCTCTATTTTTTTTATAAAATATTCAATGGATGGGCTATTTTTATTTTAAAAACTGAGTTAGGTTTATGTTTTTATTAATTTATTATTTTGACAAAAAAACCCTAAAAAAAATCTAATTTTCCTAAATTAAACAAAAACCCTAACTAACTATCTTTTTTTAAAAAAAAAAAAAACTCAATTTAGATTTTTTATTTTTCCAAAAAAATCCCTAAGTGCCAAAAATATATTTTTATTAAAAAATGATTTTTGTTTCAAGAAAGACCTAACTTAATTGAAAAATTGCAAAAAAACAAAAAAAAAATCTTGTACTTAAAAAAATTAATTAATAATAAAAATAAATAACCAATAAAGCAAATTTAAAAAATTGCTAAAATAAATAAAAATAAAAAAATACTAAAAATTTTACCCAGTGTCGGATCGTTGATGTTGGGCGAGAGCTAGGCGAGCGTGCGAGCGAAAGCTAGGCGAGCGAGACTGGGAACAACATGGGCAACACTGGGCGAGAGCTGGGTGATCACTGGGTGAGAGCTCAAGTGAGGCTTTGAGCGAGCGGATGGGCATGTTGGTCATGCATGAGGGGTGTTAGTAGGCGTGTGTAAGGGGTGTGCTAGGTGTGTGCGAGGGATGTGAACTTGTGCGATAATGGCGTAGGCAATGTGTGATGGAGTAACATGGGCGATGGGCGATAGTAGGTGGTATTGGCAGATACTGTAGGTGGTACTAGGCAATAGCGATGGGCGACTTGGGTAGTGATTGTAGGTGGTAATATTGGTTATAATGTGTGTAGTGGTGGTGCATGCGTTAGTTGTGTGTGGAATGGTGGCATGGTAGTGGTTATTATGGTGTGTGGTGGTGCGTGTGGTGGCATGTGAGGGTGTAGTGGCACGTAGGGTGGCGTGTAGTGTTTTTGAAGGAATATGTGGGATGTGTGTGTAGGATTGTGATTTAAAAAACCCATCTCTCGAATCTTTGACCAATATGTTATTTATATGCTTAAATCAAATCTCTCGTATCGAAGATATAAAAGATTTGATTGCGATTCTTCCATGATTTACCCTAACTTTTAGAAACCTTAACTGGTTTGGACTTTTCTTTTTAGACTCAACCCAATCTAATTAAATATGGCCTATAACATAATAAATCCTGATTTTAAGCCCCTAAATTAGATAAATACTTAATTTATATTAGTCGAGCCCAAAATTAATTAATTCAACCCATCTCGTTACCTGATCCAATAACTCAACTCAATCTAACACGATTCGACTTGACTTTTCCTATGACTTGACTTGATTTTTTCTCTTTTTTCATTTTTTTCCTTTTTTTCTTTTAATTTTCTTTTATTTATTTGTTATTTGTTATTTTTATTTTTCTATTTATTTATTAACATGGTTCAATTAAAAAATTTAGAAAAAATTGGCAAAACCAAGATGTCGACACTAGCGATCTTCTACTACACACTCGAATCCTACACCACATAATCATTGATTCAATTGCCCCACGATCAAACACAAATTTCTTTAGTGAGGAAGATCTTTTCTTACACTTTTACATGGTGGAAAAAGGACCGGTCAACATTGGCCATTTTATTAATGACTGCTTCCTTTGTACGCTTTCATGAAGGGATAAGCATTTAAGTTATGGCCAACTCATTAGATTTATTCTTCTCTTCAACGGGGTTTAACATAGACAATTACGTACTGCATAAGACAAAATCTATCTTCAACCTAGCAGAGATGAAAAACAGACTACACTTTCATCATGATGAGAAAACAGGTCAATGGATAAGGTAAGGGTGGCACCAACAACATACGAGTGGGGGTGAAGGCCAAGGGGGACAATTAGATGTTGACGATTATGACCTTGTCCCGTGGGGTTAAGATCAGAGGGCAAGAGGCTAGAGACGACAAGAACAACAACAAGACTCCAGACATTTCATCATGGAAGAACTATTTCGTTGATTTGGAACGATGATGACCAATCAACAACAAATGATAAGAACCTTCACAGTGATACGAGGAAGCGAACAAAATAGGCAACATAATAGGATAAGCGAGATGTGAACTTTACAATAAGCGTATTTCGATTAGCAAGGTTTTCAATACTCACCTTGCCCCTTTCGCTTGGTCCAAGTGATGGTCAAGCGTTGGATTTTCTATTCTTACCATTCGATGGAATTTAGGATTTTTTTTTTCCTTTGTATATGTTTTCTTTCTTTTTCTTTTTCTTTTTCTTTTCTTGTTTTCTATGTAATAAATAAAGTCAATGTTTATTAATGGCAATTAATTATCAGTTTGTTAATAGTTAATTGCTTTCCTTAGCCATTCTTTTATATATGGAGTTATATGCATATGATAATTAAAATTAGTAAAATCAATATATATGTATGCAAATATATGCATATATATATTTTCCCGAATTATAGAATTCATAAGTATATATTTGTATGCATATTTTTTTTATAAATTTATCCTTACATAATTCTAATAATACATGTTAGGGCTAAGAAAAAAAAAACCATGAACCGTAGATTGAGCTGTGCACCGACTAAAACAAAAAATCAATTTTATTGCAAACTATTTGATTTACGGTTCGGTTCAATTATATATAAACAATTGACAATTTAGTTCAAAAAAGTGAGCTAACTTGTACCGTTTTGAATCAAAACAAATTGTTTAGTTAAATAAAAAAAATTAACCAATTATTTTGTACTTTCTTATATATTTTTAATTAATCTTGATAAATTTTATCAAATTTTTCATATTTTATTATGGTTTATTATAATTATGTATCAATTATTAAAATTAAGTCAAGTAAATTTCATTTAAAATTTCATATTTATTAGGAATAAAAATATTTAGTGAAAATAGGTTCAACTTCAGAAAAAAAAAAAAAAAAAACCCACATTGTTATTAAGCTCCATTCAATAGGGGAAGGCAAACTGTTCCAAACTAAACCGCACCTACTTCTAATAAATGTAAGTATTTTCATTTATGTATATACATACATTTATTTTTTCACATACACGCGTACATATTTATAAGTATATAAATATGTCTATGCTATGTATTATATATTAATAAACACATATATCTATGTACATATACATACATGTCTACAATTATATTTCAATGTATACTTTTCTTAATTAATATTTTAACATACAAATTTAAAATATCTAACATTTATATTTTTACATATGTAAGAATGTTTTGAGTAAAAAAATCATAAGTATAATTATTATTTTTCATATTATATTTATTTATTAAATTACTTAATAATCTCAATAAATTACTGTACAAATATATATTGATATTATAAAACATATGTCTTGAAACCCAATTATGAGCACGTAGAGGCACGTAGGTTGACACGCTTTTTAAACGGGCGGCACATGAAGCATAAGTACCAAAATCCAGGCACATGAGCATTATAGGCTAGGTACGCGAAAAAGACGGGCACGTAAATTTTAACACACGGGAGCAGAACCGCCCAATTACCACTCCTATCAAAAACTCATATTTTAGGCTGCTTCAGTAATAATATCGATTTCTTGCAAAAGTTAACTCTTTCTAAAATTCACTTTATAAATGTTTTATATTTTTTTTCATGATTATAATGAAAAGAGAGAATTCAAATCCGATTTATTTCATTAGATCAATGCCGTCCATATCATTAGACTATTTAATTGGGAACTTAACAAATTATATAATAGAACCCATAATAACTTAAAATTATAAAATAAAGTGGTCTTAAATTATCGAGGTTTTAAGAAGTTAACAAGGTACTTGACAAAAAAGCGCAAAATGGGCCAACGGGTCTCATTCATTCCGCCCCTCAACTTTGCTCATGTGTTCATCAATTTTGGCCCACGTGATGTAGACCTCGTGCCGCAAAATATAAAGTGCATAAACTTTAACAAGTACCTTTGTCTTGTACAATTTTTTATGTCTACTAGTACACTGCAAAAGAGAGATGACCCATACCTCTGTCTACAAGAGATGCTACGGACTTTTTTTTTTAATGTATTTTAGGCGTTTATGATTAAAGTTTACCAACCCCAGTGATGCCTTTGCCTTGCCCGTCTATGTCTCATATAATAATATGCTACAGTCTAGAAGTGAAAAATAAAAGATTTTATAGATGATAATATTTTATTGGCAGGAATATAAGAGATGGATTAATGGTTGAAATTTTTTAGATTTTTAAATATCTCATGATATTATCATTTTTTTATAATATTATTTATTAATTACAAATAACAGTATTTTAAAAAAATAAATTAAGAGAAATCGAGAAAAATAAATAGAGATAGATCAGTTTCCGAAAGAATGGTTCCAATTCATATGCTTATTTACTCATGATGTGGCTCAAAAATTGGAGAAAAAATTGACGAGTAAGCAGTTTGAATGCACACCTGGATAGATTTTGGACTCTATTAGCATCACACAGAAAGTGTAAGGACTTTTAAATCTATTGTGTGCAAATACGTCATATATTGTTGTTGGGATTGCTATGAAATTATTTGAACTGAATTAAGGAGAAATCATCATCAGCCGAAGAAGAGAGCGGAATTGAAAGCCATGAATAAACTGATGTTAAGTATAGAGAAAAATAACATTCTACTACTCTAACCATTAACAGATGCTATTTATTCAAGAGTTAACTAACATAATTACTTCAACCAATACACTAAAGGCACGTGGACAAATAGCAAAATAACAAGTGTCAAATTTAGATACATATTCTTTACATCACCCTCCCCAAAACTCAAGTTGAAACCTCTTGAAGAAGGCTAAACTTGAAGCACTAAGTATTGAATGTGCTTCTTATGAAAAGTTTAGTAAGGAAATTGTTATGATTTTAAATATTAGTTAGAAAACTTAATAAATAGTTACAATTATTAAGATTAGTTAGTTAAGGAAAATAGTAAATAATTGTAATTCATAAGGTTTGATAAGAAAGTAGTTACTATAGGAAATATTACAAAATATTACTTGTAAAAACCAAAAAGATTATCAATTTGCTTGTAACCAAATTTAAGAATTATTATTTTCAACTTTTCCCCTTTTCTATCAATTTTCTAAGATAAAGATGATTACAATTTTCGTTCATTTGAGCTAGCTACGTGATATTCTAACAATAATGCTCTCAGCAACGGTGGAATGTATAGAAGAAGAGTAAATAATGAACCAAAAAGAAAAAGATGTCGCACTAACTACTAATAATATAGGTTAAAAATTTTTTAATAAAACAGATAAACTTGTTATAAAGAAGGATACTAAAAAGGTGAATGATCAAGAAATTAATGTGGAGAATGATTAAGAAAATTGCAACATGAACATTATAAGAGGAAGGATATTTTTTCATAATTAACTTTGTACATACAATAATATTAAATATAGATGTTTTTTATGGAAAATTTAACTAGAGATAAAAAAAATCCATATTGTTCAACAACACCAATTATAAATATAAAATTCGAAGACAAGATTTTTATAAATCAAGTTTTAGAGTTTATGACCTATAAAAATCTTAAGCCAGAAAAGCAAGAAACTATTCAGCGATATGTCACAGGGATATTTAAGGCAACATTATCTTCATTATCTTGAAAAATGAAACATATATTGAATATTTTATTAATAATTTTTAATATTACTAAATCATATTAGTTAGTAATTGTTTTGTTGAATTTTTCTTCGTAAATCCTTGATGACAAGGCTTTTGTGTAAGAGTGGGGGAAATTGTTTTATTTTTATCAATTTATTTTTGCTTTATAGTGTTTTTCCAATGGTGTGAGCGTAATGGTATTATTAATGTAGATTATACACAATCTCTATGATTTTATTATTGACATTTATCTATTGTTTTATTTTTACCATTTTATTTTTGTTTTATAGTTTTTTTTTTCTAATGGTGTGAGCATAATGGTATTTTTAATGTAGATTATAAACAATCTCTATTATTTTATTATTGACATTTGTGCCAAACAACGTATGTTGTATTGCCAAATTCAAGATTTTCTCCACCAATTTAAGAAGAAAGATTTATAAAATTTATTTATAGATCCAAAAATGACTAACTTAGTGGTAAAGAAAAAAAAAAAAGGAAATTAGTTTTTGTATTAATATATGAGACGAGCAAGATAGATTTGCATGAGATAATCTCTTTCCATACTCGACTAATGACTAAGGAAATTTTAGTAAAGTGGTGATGCACTTTTTATATATTTATATATATCATATTTAATTGCTAAAATTTGATAATCAATGTATTTGGGCTATATAACATAATTTTTTAACATTTGTACGGTGATTTTTTTTAATCTATTAGAAGAAAGTCTAAAATGCTAGCGAATGAGGAAAAAAAGTATAAAATATTTATATGATAGTAAACCAACATTAAAGTTTTGTGAATCTTTTTTTTTTTTAATAATTACAACAAAGGAGAGGGGGATTTGAACTTGATCCATCTTACTCAGGGATCAGCGTTTATGCTATTAGGTTTCAAAGCTACTTGTTTTATGAATTTATTTTGTTTCTTACTTTTCTTTCTATTTGATTGAAACGGGTGCCACGAGCCAAATGCTATAAAACAAGACTACATTAAAATTAATTATAGGTTCTAACTTAAGTAGGGTCCAACAAGAAACTTCCATGCAAAATTTTTCAATATTATACATTTTATGCAAAGATGGATGTAGGATTAAATGGTAGGGGCTATTGTCAACAGTATTAAAATTATTAAATCTATGATATTATATTATGGATAAATACATATAAAAGCTGTAGAAGTCCACAGTAGTACATAAATTTTTTTTTTAAGTATAATTGGCTTACAATGCATGACAACATATTATATTATAAATAAATATATACATGAGATATATATGGATATAGGATAGACAAAATGTCATTGTATATCTTATGAAATATGTACATAGTTTTATGTACAAGTTAAAGTAGGTTTAAGTAGCTGTTTTTTTGAAAATTACATAGTTAGTCTCAATTTAATATTATCCAACAAAAATACCAACTCTAAGATTAACTATGAAGGATGTATAATTTGGATAAATGTGTTAACTCCTTAGTTTTTCTCCCTATTAATCTCTCTCTCCTCTTTTTTTTTTTTTTTGGATAATTTTAATTCTTCTCTCCTCCTTGATTAACTTCTCTTTTTCTAAGCAAGTTTTATATTAAAAAGTAGTTACTTCAATATCATAATATACTTGCTCTTTTATCTAATTACTTTTTCATTA
Source organism: Lumnitzera littorea (assembly GCA_024138015.1). NCBI lineage: Eukaryota > Viridiplantae > Streptophyta > Magnoliopsida > Myrtales > Combretaceae > Lumnitzera > Lumnitzera littorea. The sequence continues at coordinate 153,042,814 of JAMXBB010000001.1, read as the reverse complement.
TCCATTTTAATAGATCTCACATCAATATTAATTTTTTATTTTCATTATATTAATTAGAATTGATATTAATGGGAATTGAAACATATTATTAATGACCAAAATAGTGCTTTTAGTCATTTAATTAAAATTGAATATATAAGACATCAAATAGGGCATTGAAGACTTTTTAATATTATATATTATTGAGTAAACTAATTTTTAAAATTGAAATATATTATTAATGGAAAATGTACAATGATATGAGAGAGAGGAACCACTCCCAACCACTTTCAAAGAGGTTTAAGAAAAATTAAATTATAACAATCATATTATAACACATACTATATGTAATAGAATGCAATGTAATCTGTATTGACATATTGTATGATGTAGTATTTTAAATGGTTTATATATGATATGCAACACATATATACAAAATTATATTGATTTAACCAAATATAATTATAATGGAATTTTCCTTTTGCAAGTTCATAAATATAGTTAAAACAAAGTAACATCTGTTGCTCTAATATGATAGAAGAATCATATGTATAATTATATATTAATGTGTATATTAATATATATTTACCATAGTTTGACTCAACAAACTAATAGATATTTACTCGAATTTGACTATATAGGATTATTAGTGTATAGTAATAACAATAGCTATTATTATTGTATATTGAGGTGTATTTACTATAGTCTACTTATAAGAATACAGTTGTTGTTGCATATTAATGTACAATAATAAATAGCGGGTGGGGAGACAAAGGAGTAATAATATGAGAGAGAAAAATATAATAAAAGTCAAACTTTATCTCACTTTATATAGAAACATGTATGTAACGCTCCTAACCTAAGGGTACCACAACCTGTCATATGTTCCTACTAATCAAGAATACGTTAAGATTCTAAAACTAACTATATTATCCAAAATCACTTGTAAATTGATTTTTAAGTATAAAGCAACAATTCTCCAATTACATCAATTTGAGTGACTCATAGGCGAGTCACTTTAACGATAAATATACTAAATAACTAGATCTAGATCTTGATCTTCTACAACATACAAAATTTCTTTCTTTCCTAATCGAAAGATAGTAATTTCCATACTTATCATGAATTTATCGAATTGACTTGCAGCTGTAAAAAAGAAGAAGAATGAGTCGAAGCTCAGTACGAGTGCACAAACACATATGGATATCAAGCCTAAAACATACACATGCATATAATGTAACTAGAATAGAATATAAGCAAACAATAATTTAATTATTTTTAAATTAGGCCAACAATTAACAAAGAGATACTCATAACCCTGCTACACCATAATCTTCATCTACATACATAAGTGGATATAATATAAGTGTTCCTTTATTTCTTTTACACCTAGAGTCTAAAGTCCAAAAACCTAGTATTCTTGTCACACTATCCTATATATAAGTCCATTAGAGAATCTTTACATATGATTAGTGGTTACTGTCACGCCCCAAAACAGCAGAGTCGTAACAGTTCTACCGTTTAAACCATTCTAAGATAAAAGTTAGCCTTACAACCGCGATTCTAGACCTGATCTATACAAGGAGTCTACAACTAACCTGCTTTGAAATAAACAATTCATAATTTAAATATATCATTTACCTAAGAAAGTAAGAATATATATATATATACTAGAATTCAGTTATTACAATTAACATTTAAAACGTTTCATTGTAATCTATTTCCTAGTTAATACATTATTCAGAAATGAAAAATTCTAAGATGAGAGCTTAGACCTTAAAAATATATATCTATTCTTCAAATATTTTTTCTCACTCTCTAAGATTCAACAGTTGCTGGATTTAAAATAGTTATAAGCCATTTCTTGGCCAGCACCTGCAATGACATCTATAGGGATGTGAGCAACCACAACTTAGTAAGTTAAGATTGAGAACTTAAAACTATATCACAAACACAAACAAGGTTATCAACCAACTTATTAGGTGCAATGTATGTTCAAGTAAATGCCATCATACGGCGTTGTCTGGCTCGACGTAAGATTAGAGAAATTACACCCGCTCTAATCCGAGTTGAGGAGTTGCCGTTAATGCAACAGTTCACGACTAAACCCAAGCTTGTGCAATAAAGACACCGCTTCTTCTGTGACTACCTTCGAACCATTGACTTTACCCTTATCGCAACCTCCTTACCGTAACCTCCTCACCTGTCACTTAGTTCGATTAAGGATGAAGAAGGGGCCCGTTATGCTATCCAGCGCTATCCCTTTCGAAGAGGTTGGTATTTGGTCGGAGAATCCTAGGTTTCCCCTAATGGGTTGTTGTGTAGGTTCGATTTATGTTTACAAGTCATATCTTTGTTAAGTTCAGTTTAGAGTAATTGATCACTTCATATAATATAAGCCAGAACAACAAACAAAATCATAGCATCACTCATAATCAAGCACATACATACAACCAACTATCTAACAAGCACATAACAGCAACGTATTAATTCCAACTTATCTCAACTTCTCGTTCACTCACTCGAGGTCTGACTTGCTTAGGTCATCGCCGATTATCTCTATAACACAAACATGGTTTCGGTTTTTTATATAACTATTATAGGTTGGTTTTATCCTATAATGTTTATTGTTATCTTTTGTTTAGTGTTTAATATGTCTATTATCTAAGTTCTCAAATCTTTTACAATTATTCTAAGTTTGGGGCTAGGTTCGGGTTCAGTTTCCCCATCGATTTCTAAATTAGATTCTAGTTCAATTTCTAAATACTGTTTTATACCCGAACCCTAAAAACTCATTTCAACGCATAATGTGAAATTAATCCTATTACTTCCAGATATCCTAAATACCATAATTACCCCTAGTCAATATTTTATTCCACTATGTACACTTAAATCCTTATTAATGTATTGAATTTATTCCTGATATGAGAAATTTTTACATTTTTCATATAATTACATAAATTTAAGATTTCTATCAGATTTATTATATATCCCTATTATTTAAATAATATCAATTTTTATTATAATATCTTTTATTTATTATATTTCTAATAATTACATATTATGTACTATCACTTATTATGTACATAATACATATCTAAAATTTCTATCACTCTAATTACCATCTCCCAACATCAATTATCATTTCAAAATGTCTAAATTCATCTTAAATCAAATTTTACATCTAATTACCCTAATTTACAAAATTAACTTATTTTTCCATATTACTTATTTACTACATAATTAGCCTAATAATTGCATCTAACACCTTAAATGCTATAAGTATCATACTTCATTAGATTTAAACATATAATTGTACATCAAATCAGTAATTACCCATTTTATGTCTTATTTTAAGGCCTAAACATTATCTAAAATTTTTGAAAAAGGTCTTCATGGCACTGTTCTATATTACCTAAGTAATCTATACAAAAATTTTGGGCTCAAAACTACACTCCTAAGGTCATTTATTTCTAAACCGAAATATGTTTGGTTTTGCATAATTTCTTAAGGATTATATATCACGGGACATATTTTTATCAAAATAATATTTTTCCTAAAAAATAAATACAAAAATATTTCAGAATAACAAAATTCATAATTTTCCAAGAATATTTACTATTTTTATAAAATTACACAAAATCGAGTTGGAAATTGGACTCACCTGTATGGGTAGCTCCGGCCACCGCTGGCTGCCGTGGCCTTGTCGACCAATCTAAGCACTGCCACCACCGTATGGTGGTGATGGCTGTCTATTTTCGGGTGCTCATTTGGTATTGGTTTCCCTTTAAGGCTCTAATTGCACATATTTAAGTAATTTTTTTGTAATTAATCCAAACACTAGCTATTTCGATCCTCTTTATTTTTCTCACTCTCCAAACTGACCAAATGAGCTTTTGAAATTTTCTTGCTATTTATAGAGGTGTCTTAGAGTTATTGTACATTAATTAGATAAGATAATTACCTTATCTTTTCTTCTTTTTTTTCACTTTCTATTTGTTGCATTTTAATTGGTTGATTTTGTTTCTTCAACTCCAGATTGCCACACCTCAATTCTAGATTTTTCCTTAATTAATTATGAATTTTCTTTAATTATTTATCATTATTTTAGTACATTCCGCGTATTTTAAGTAATTATGCATATTTCTACCTACATGTAAATTCATATATAGTACAAATAAATATTCCTAATTATTATTTAGGTCATTCTATGATTTTTAGTATACATATAATTTATCTTTAGTAATTCGTTAATTATCGAAATGCAATTTTACGCATTTTCGATAAATAACGAGTTATATACTTAAATTTTGAAAATTTTAGATTCTTTTATTTTATTACTTATTTTCCTAGATTCAAACTTACGGGATCACTTGTACTAATATTTCTAAATTTATTTGATAATTTAGGCTCGATCGGATCATTTAACCAATCGCTCTAAATTCTACGAGTCAAATTTAAGGTAGCTGATTGTGGGTCTTACAATTGCTCTTCTAGAGATCTGCCACTGTAGGCCCTTAGAACAAGCAAGTCAAGCATAACTAGTAGTCAAGGTTAATTAGACCATATATGAATTAGTCTAGTTATATTCTAAGTCCGCACAAGCACAAGCACAAGCAACAATCAAGCATTACGTATCTTCGATAACTTCTTAACAACCAACCAAAACTCCAAAACTACAAGTCTCATACGAAACAGCTTAAACTACTCAATACAGAAAGAACTTGATAACCAGTATGAATCTATTTGAAATTAAGAAAAGGTATATTCATTAACTTCTAAATAATCGATAACTAAGTTTTGTCTAAAAGTTAATAAACCTTTATTAATTCGTTGCTTGTTAATATATCTATTTATTAATTCAAATGTTCGAGTAAAATTAATCGAATCAATTCATTAGTCCAGATAGGAATTGGAAATAATATAATATACACAATAGAGTAAAAAGTTAACATATTTATATTTAATACTATCTAATTACTCATATCGTAAGAATACAATATATGGAAGAGAAATAATAAGTAAACATATAACGAGAATGTTAAAATATATAGCTTAATGGCCAATATAATAAAAAGAATATGTATATTATTAAATAAAACTAGAATTCATATAACTATGTAAAAGAAAAACATTTTAGTAATTGGAATTTGAAACAATCATACTACACTATTAATACTAAATATTACATAATAATAATAATAATCGTAATAGAGATTATTTAATAATAGTGACAACAATAATAAATCCAGGGCATAACATAAGAGAATAGAATCATCGTAAACTAAATCGATAATTGAAATCCTACATATATGATACTAGTATCAACATAAATTCTATATCCAACAAAAAACAATGTAATAGCTCCACTTCTATAATTAATAATAATAATACAATACTACATATAACATAATGTGTAATAGAAACTTTTATATATATTATTAATAATACAATACAACATATTGACATAAATTATAATAGATAACTTTTATGCAAGATAATGCAATACCATATATAACGTAATTCGTAATAGGAACTTATTATTAACAATATAATTATTTATCAATATAATGAGGAATTTAAAATAACAGATATGTGTATACGATATTGAATAAGTAACCAAGTTAACTTGCTGGAAATATGGTAGAGAAAAGGAATATCCAATAGACACAAAATCGTTGCCGAGTAATAATTCTACTAGAAAGCAATAAAATCGAAAATTACACCTTATTTTATGAAAAACTAAAACATTTAGTGATAAATAACTTTAGTTTGGAATGGTAACTAGAATGAATCTTGACACTTAGTTACAACAATGAGAAAACGGTAAAGTACATGGATGAATTGGCAAGAGTGAAAATTTGGAGTGGGGTTCGACAAGATTGTGAGAAGAGATAAGAGAAGGGGGTAGGGTACAATCAAGACAAATGGCAAGGGGAGAGATTGAGGGAAGGAGAGAGAGTGAATGAGAGGGGTCTGGTGAGTAAAAGTAACGAGAGAGTGAATGAGAGGGAGAGTAATGATGGGTAGGGTTTGGCAATGATGAAGAGACGAGAGGAGAGATTGGGGGACGATAGGGATAGGAATTGAGAAATGAGAGGAAAAAAGAATGGGGTGGGGTTTGGTGAGTTAAGAGAGGTGAGGGAGGAGAGAAGAGAGATTGAGGAGGGATAAGAGAGAATTAATGGGGGTAGGGTTCGACAGTGATGAAGATAGATGGCGAGAGAGAGATATATCTGATGAGATATAGAAATGAAAAAGTAAGCCTAGAGAAAGAAAAAGAAAAGTGAGCTAAGAGAGAGAAAAACAAAGAAGGATTGTGATGAAAAAGAAATAAGGTAAGGTTTAGGATATTTTAGGGTATTTTAAAATTTAAAGTGGTGTCTAAGGAAATTAGAAAAATAAAACATAATTAGAGTGATAATAAAATGATAAAGAATACTAAAAAAATAGGATAAGGATTAAAATATAGAAAGATATAGTGTAATAATAAAAATATATATTTTATTTATAAAATAAAATTATCCCACTTTAAGATTATGTATAAATAGAGTTACTGAAAAATATTATTGAAAATCTTAATTTAGATATCCATTCTATAAGATAAAATTTAAAATAATTCTGAAATTATTCGAAGATTTATAAATAAAAAACTTTCCCTTACTAGGATGCATTTTATATCGATATAATCTAAATAAATTCTATTACTTAATTATTATTTAAAACACCCCGATCAAACTAAAAATAATAGCTAAGTAATAAAATTTAAGAGAAATTGTAAAAAACCCCTCTAAATTTTGATTTATGTGCGAATTAACCTCCTAAATATTCAAAATAAGGTTTTTAACTCTCTAAACTTTCATAAATTAGAAAATAATTCTCATAACCTCTTTAAACTTTAATTTTAATGTGTAAACACTTTCTAAACTTTGATTTTGGTGTATAAACACTCACTAAATTTTGATTTTGGTGCGTAAATATCTCAAATACCTCATAGTTTAGAGGGGGGTATTTGCGCACCAAAATAAAAGTTTAAAGAGTATTTACCCATCAAATACAAAATTTATGAGTTATGAGGATTGTTTTATCAATTTATCAAAGTTTAAAAAGTAAAAAATCTCACTTTGAAAGTTTAGAAGAAAAATCTGTATCAAAATCAAAGTTTAGGAAGGGATTTTTTACATTTTTCCCAAAAAATTTTTTAGATCATGTCGTTATAACGCGTATCGCTAATAAAGATTTTCAACTTATAAGTGGTAGAGTAATTTTAGGTTTATTTAAATCTCTCTCTTTAACATATTTAAATCAAGGATCACAGTAATATTTTTAAATAATCCTTATTATATATAACCATGAAATATAATAATTTTGTTTTATAAATACATTATATATATAATTTTATACTTATACTATCTCTTCCTATATTTTAAACTCTTTTCTATCTACATATTGTCCTTTATCCATCTATTTTCATTTTATTTATATTTTATATTTTTCCTACGCTAAATTCTACGATGTTCACTACCCTAAACCCTACCTTAAAACCCTTATCCTAATTATCACTCTCTCGAGCCCACTCTCCCTTCCCAAACGATTTCTTACCGGACCCCACACCGCTTGCCTCATCCTCTCTCTCTCGGATTCATCCTCACCGTCCCTCTCCCTCTCTGGAATTCATTCCCTACCGTCACTCTCCCTCTATTTCCCCTCGCCTTCCCTTTGCTTTTCTTTTCTCTATCATCCCCTCGTTCTTATTTTCTACCAGACCACACCCCCTCATTCTCATTCTTTCTTGAATTTCTCCCGTCCCTCTCCCTCTCGAATTTCCTTCCTTACCCTCTCATTCTCTCGGACCCGACCCCCACTTTCTCACGCTCTTCTCTATTGACCCTACGCCGTGTCCCTCACCGTCCCTCCCTTCTCTCGTACCTCCCTTCCTCACCGTCGCTCTCTCCCCGATTCCTCGCAAGCCAATCCCCCTTCACCGTCTTCCTCTTTCGCTCTCACTCTTAATGTTATCTCAGCTTTTGTCTTCGTTGCGGAGCTTCTGTGCTTCCTAAACCATAAATCCTGCTAGTACCAAGCTTCAACGGAGCTGTTTCCAGACATCCACGGTTCCGTACATGCTCTTTCCACTACCGACGAGTCTTATATTTCTTCGTTTATTCGAACCTGTATCGTAGTTAGTCTCGATACAATGCTTATATTTCTTTTCCGATGACGAGTTCCATTTTGAACAGAAACTTTCCAAGTTTCATGACGCTGGAGTGCGCTTCTTTAACGGTGGCGGTGCTCTACACTCTTTCCATCAAATTCCGATCATAATGTGTTTTGTTTCATCGACATTTTTTTTGTCTTGTTCGACAACTTCTCCAATTCAGAAGTGTCGCACCGTCTCCGATCTTCCTAGCAAATCATAACGTCTTAGTTTCATTTCTTCCAATACTCCGTAAGTGCAAGCTCTGTCTTTGTACCAAACTTCATTTCTTCAATATATTATATGTACCTTATGCTATACTTCATTCGTATAAAGCATTCAACTAACATTGGTATGAAATATAATATTAAATTAATTGTCTATTCGACTATTATTATAGGTACTGTAGGTAGAATATTCGCTAGAAAAGATAGATGCATTGATAGTTGATAATAATTACTTCTTTTGGGTTGAAAGATTTTATACTCCAATACATAGTATAATACTGTAATGTTTTATTATCAATGTTAATAGAGATTTTCCAACAAAGTTTAATAGTATGTAACATTGAAAATTAAATTCATATTCTATGATATTAAATATTATATTATTTTTCGATAAGTATGGTATAAATGGTTCGATATAATTTAATAATTACGTCTGCTATACTTTTCCCATAATGTTGGGTTGAGGAATAGTTCTAATGATGAGAAATATGAAAGCAATGCCTTGATATTGATTTGCCTTAAATCCATTTTAGTTTATGGTCATCTTAAAGTGGCTAACATTTTGAACGAAAGTTAATCATGGGCTTTAAGAAATGCATTAAATTAATAAATTTAACTATAGTAACACTTAATAAGTTAGTAAATGATCTACAAATAAAAACTAGATAAAGACTTATTTAACAATCATCTAAAGGTTGATATTTACTTGTTTTTAATTTCAAATAAATTCATACTGAACATCGAGTTCCTTCCTTGTCGGTATAGGATTTGAAGTAGTGAAATTCTAATTAACGGTTGTGAAGCTTTTCTAGGTACGTAGTACTTGCTTGAATGATTGTGTTTGTCAGGCTAGAAAAGATCTAACTGGACTAATCTATAATCGACCTAAATGAATAGTTTGTTAATTGTGCTTAACATACTCACTCTAAGGACCCGTAATGACAATTTCCTAAAGGAGCAACTATTGATTATATATGAGAATTCTTTATTGGACTTTTATATGGAATGTCATAACTAGAATTCTAGGTTTTATGGTTTCTAAACTTTGGACTCTAGATGTAAAGGACTTAAAGGAATACTTATATTGTATTTATCTATTCATATGGGTAAGATCATGGTGTGGTAGGATTATGAGTACCTTTTTGTTGGTTGTTGGCCTAAATTAAGTAAATTAAACTATTGTTTGTTTATGTTGTGTTACAGTTGCATTATATACATGTAAATGTTTTCAGTTTGACATTTGTGTGTATTTGTGTACCTGTATTAACCTTTGACTCATTCTTTTATTTCATAGTTGCAAGTTCATTTGACATGTTGCTATTTATGATGAGTATGAAAATATATTCTTGGGTTAGGAAGAGAGATGAATAGCTTTGTATTGTGTTGAAAAGGTTGTTGAGTTGTAGGATTGTGGAGCTGGTATTGAGTGGAACCATTAACAAGTTTTGTCAATTTAAAGTTAGAAATCTTTTATGTGAAATTTGTGGTTAGAATGACTCGCTTATGAGTTATTTTTGAATTATTGTAATTGAAGAATTATTTTTAATCAAGTGATTATGGAAATTGTAGTTGGTTTTAGAGTATTGACGTATTCCTAAATTACAAAGATACGTGACAAGTTGTGTTACCCTTAGATTCTGGGGTGTTACATTTTTTTTTAGTTTAACCAAGGTGTTTTAATGTAAATAAGGATAACTTTTATTTTTGAATAATTAGTAGATGTGTGAAACATAAAGTACTTTACATTCACCTTTAAATTTGAAAATTAAAAATTTATAAGAATATATAAGACACCTAAAGTCATCTTTCCCACTTTAATATTATATAAAAAAGATATATTATATTTTGTCTAGCTAAAATTGAAAGTAAATTCCATAAACTTTAAAATAGGATGGATAAATCTAGCACGATCAATATGCCCAAAAAAAAATGCCCATGTGAATGATGTAAACACTATTATTATATTTAGTGATCAACATGTCGTCATCCGCTTATTTTATAATGTAAATGTAAAAGTGGCCATTTGTTTCATGTTGCACATAATACTAATACATAACATTTTCTTCTTCTTCTTTATTTTATTTTATTTTCTTTTGGCTTTCGTGCACATGCATCGTTGATGCGCCACCTCCTAAACTAATAGAATTTCATAAGCATTTATATTTTACATTTATTATTTTCAAAAAAAGTTTATAACAATAATTTAGACTTTTATCCGTGTATAGAGTTTAAACTAAATAACAAAACATAGTCTCCAAATTTTTATTAGGTTTCGGGGGATAATTCATTTCCACTATTTATGAGGTCTTTTAGTCCCATAATTCATAATTAAGGGGTAGAAGGTAGGGGCTTTGACCATCTCAAAATTTTTCATATTTATTTTTATTTTTTTGGCAACTACTAATATTACCATTATTGGAGGAAGAAGGATTTAGTGGGGATTTATCTTATTGAAAGGCTAGTGTTCATACAAGTGAGCTATAAGTACACCGGTATTCTCATCACATTGCTTAATAAGGAAAAGCATCTTGTGCAAAATGGATTAGGATAAAACACAGGTTAGGGATCATGTAAAGTTGTTATACTCTACCCTCAAGATAAACCACAAGAAAATTCATGATAACTCAACAGGAACGATAAATCAATCAGGTTGAGGCCACTAAAATCATGATAAGTAGAGTTCTTTTTTCCATCATAAATGTTCGATATAACATACACATGCTATATTAACAAAAGTTTTTGCTTACTACTCGTCACTATAAATGCGGTACACTTAAAAGGCAAATTTCCACGTAGAGAGATTGAGACTGTTTAAGTATATTCACAATGTAGATTCGGTTCAAATGTTAAAAAATTTGAGTCTATGTTAATAAAGTTGAGACCTACGTCAATATAACCCATGTTAATTTCTAGCGAATCTTTTTGGATACCCGTTTATGCAGCGCTGCAAATTGAAAACTTTGTCCTCGCCGGCGCAGCACCTAACCTTCCCTAAGACCAATTCCATCGGTTGCAGATTTGTTTTCTTCCCAACCCCCATGACCATCTTTAATTATATCTGTGGCCATATTGAAAATACGTTTATAAAATTATTAGTTAGATCGTTACATTTTAAAAATGCGTTTTCATTAAATAACTTCTGAATCATTACTAAAACCCTAAAGCCAATATCATTTACAACTTTTTTAGTGACGGTTTGAAGGTATGTGCATACTTTAGAGAATTATGAGAGAGATAATATCACACTTTTCATAGTTTAATGAGCTTATCCCTATATTCATCTGATGCATTTCTGAATCAATTCTTCATATCAGTGTGATAATATTTTCAGTTTCATTCGTCACCTTACTCAACCTCTAGCAACAATCGAAACATCGGATTGATCACGAGACTGTCAGTCAATATGATGAATCAACTTGAATACATAATTATATGAATATATATACAAAACATCGGCTTCATATTTCGTTGGAAAAGAAAATTTCCAGCAAGTGTACTATTTCATAATTCAAAGGGCAAATGTAATTTTTTTTTTTTATAATAAACAGTAGGGATATTGCTATAATATATCCTGGAATTTTGGAATTATTTATAATATTAAAGTACCCATACTTAATTGATTATAAGTAAGGCTATTATAATAAATTATCTCCTTTGCGCTTTGGCTTTAAAGTAACATGATGAAAATTCTTTAATTATTTCTAGTCCGTTAGCTCAAAATGCCTTTGAATTGCCTTTCGAGTTTAGGGTGTTGCAATTTTCCTCCTTCTAAAGAATTGCCTCCTTGAAATTTCATTTGATGACTAAAAGAACTTTGGATTCTTCCATCTCGTTTCATGGCAGCCACCGACACTTGCTATTATTAACAATTCTCCAATTACTTGAAGATCTCCCCCTAATTTCGTTTTTTGTTGTGCTATTCTTTCAAAAACCATACTTCAGGCTCTAAGTGATCATACCTATAACTACTTCGTTATACAAGTTTCAGTTTCCAGATTATTAAGCTGACCAATCTAAATCACCAATCCCCCATCCATATTCATACAATTCTCTTAATTTATCTTAAATTACTGCAATTCGAAATTCGGCAACTTCCACTAATGTATGTCGTATTCCTTCATTCTCCTTGTATAATATCGACTTCTCGAGTTATCCATAATTGTGTTTGCGTCTCCCAGAATACCAGAATACTTATGATCGTTTCTGTCCAACTAATTTCTACATGGTCTCCATCTCTATATCATTTTAGCGGATGGTGGTTGCCTTTCGACTTAAGGCTTTAAAGGTCCAAGCCCATTATCAGCCCAATGGACACCCCCGGATGTCTACTTCCCCCCGCTTAATTATTTACTCACCAAGTGTGCAAGCCAACTCAAAGAAGCGTGCCAACACAGTCTACCGTGCTAGGGACACAAGTTGGGACCCGAGCAACCTCGAGATGCTCACCGCCTCTCGAGCCTTCTTGAGACGCAAGTGGCCAAACAGTCTAAGGGCCCACAAGCTCTTTTGCCCTGAGCTCTAAGTACTCAAGTAGTCTCTCAAAAATCTAATGCTTCACCATTTGACTATTAGGAGAGGGCACATCCCCTGCCTGGATTGCCCTTCGAGGCCCATATGGTTTGGCAAAGTCAATTCCTCTATCTCTCTCTCTCTCCACGTTAAGTGTTGCGTAACACCCTGATATACAACCTAGGGATCTAGCCACCAAGCCATGGCGGTTGCTTACGCTGATGTAACAAGTTACCTTCCCCAACCTTACCAACCAGTAGAAAGGTATGTGTATCCTTTCTTGTATCGACAACGTCCTTGCCTTAGATTGCACTCGAGCCAATTCCCTCACGCCACATAACCAAGCTGGTCAATTCTTTTACCTATAAATAGGAGGTAAGATTTTAGGTAAAAGGATCCTGGAGAGCTATCCCTAGTTGACCCTCTACTACACTCTCTTGATTATTTCTCCACCACCCTACTTGCTAGCTAAGCGTTGGAGGGTCCTCATTTGCCATGCCAAAAGAGATATTTTGCAGGTTCGCTATCGTTAATGGCTATCAAATTGCCAGGAATTCAACCAAGGATTGCATTAATGATATCTGCTAACACCACGTCCTTCTTGTCACGCAACATTATTCCTTAAATTTCCATGTTCACTATAAACTTCAGCTGTACCACACTCCCACTTCCGTTTAACTCTATCTCGACTCATACTTACAATAAACTGCCATTACAAGATAGCATTTTTATAGGAGCAATAACATTTTCGCATACTATTTTGAAAGAAAGATTTAAAATCAAGAACAGTTATCCACAAATAACACATATACATGCTCCTCATTTTCGATATTCGATCCACGTGTAAATGTCTTGATGACCAGATATCATCCACTTTCTTTAAACATTTTGTTTTTAAATTTATCGTTGTCATAATTATTCTTATTTGGAAATCGCGTGGCTTTTCTAATTTGAGGAATGCTCACTTGTTACCTTAATTTCTCCCTACTTAATTACTACCATGGTTAATATTTTATTCATTGTAGTTATCATAACTGATATAGAGATTTTGGATTTATTTATCTTATTCTCACTTTTGATAATCATTTTTCATTGGTTAATTTTACTCTTATTATTATTATTATTATTTTACTTTTCTATCATTTCTTTACATTTTTTTTCATTTTATGGAGTCAGTAACTCATACAGTTATAGCTATAAATAAGCCGAATTGCTCATAAGTTACTCGAGCTCAATTCTCTTTAAACTTGGTTGAGCTCAAGTTCGATTAGTAAATAAGGAAAGCATAAACTATAAATAAAGCTCATTTTATTAAACAAGCGAAGATCGAGTTCAAAATTTAGACTTGTGTGCTGGCTTGTGAGAGAGCTTGTTAATATAATTAATGAGTTGGCTTGCAAGTAGGCTTAAGAGCAAGCTTGTTATATTGTTAATGAGTAAACTCGTAAGCAGGCTCATAAGTATACTTGTAAGTAAGCTTATTAATAGACTTGTGAGCCTATATTATATTAATATAATAATTTTTATTTTTAGTTATATTAATTATATTCTAATGGTCTTTATTTTATTTTGTAGTGTATGTTTTTCCAAATCATATACTTTTAATCTTATATATTTTAATAATCTTTTAATGACACTAATTTTACACTTATATATCTTGGCATAATACTTTTACACTTTATAATTTGTTTGATATTGCATAAATCAAAGTTCTATATAACACACTATATTTATTGGGTCAATTTGTAGCATGCTTTTATATAATATGTTACCTAACAGGAATATTAGGCATGGTCTCTAATATTTTAATAATCTTACATATTTTAATTATATTAGTTTTACAATTATATATCTTGGTATAATATTTTTACACGTTATAATTTATGTTTATAATTTGTTTGATATTGCATAAATCAAAGTTCCATATAACACACTATATTTATTGGGTCAATTGTAGTGTGCTTTTACATAATATGTTACCTCACAAAAATATTAGGTATAGTCTCTAATATGGAAAATGTGAGGATGTAAGCATAAAATTAGTATAAAATTAAGCTTGGCCTCATTTAGACTCATTTATCTAAATTAACTCGAATTCAAGCTTACTTAAGCTTAATTAGCCTTGTTAATCTAAATAAACTTAAGCTCAAACTTATTTAGATAACAAGCTCGAGTTTAAACTTGTTTAAGTATGCGAGCTCATGCTCGTTTAGAGGTACATTTAGATATATAAGCTTGAGCTTAGTTATAGGCTCGTTTATATATATGAGCTCAAGCTTAAGCCCAAGCCTTCGAATCCTTAATGAGCTTGAGCTCAAACCTTAGGTTTTTAGACTTTGAAAAAAGCTTAGGTTAACTCAAGCTCAAGCTCAAGCTCAAACTTGATAATTTTTAAATGACCTAAGTTTGAGCATTGGAATACTCTAATTAGCTCATTTATAACCCTACGTACATAATAGCACTAATACCAATAGGAGTAAGATTAGCGAATCTTGACCTTCCACTTACTTAAACTGGAAAAAGAATCCAACAACTTGAGCTGACTTGATAGAACTATAAGAAATTCGAGCTATGATAATAATTTTTTACAACTTAATATCTTTATGAGCTAATAGTACATTTGGTACTCAAACTTTACCAAATTGCTTAATTTACTACCTTGGATGGATACGTGACGCATTGTTTAGAGAAAGATATTATTTTTTCAATCAACAAATTCAAATATTAACATAACTCTAAGCATAGATCATTTTATGCATATAGCATACTATTTCACTTAACACATTGAACAAACTATACATATATACAGGTTTTCTCATCTCTAGTATTACACGTGAGACATGCAAGAGACAAGGGATTTGAACTGTAAGTTGCAATTTTTGAAAGAGAATGACTCAACTTTGTTTTGATTTTTTTTCTCTTGATTCAACTTTCAATTTATAAAAAATGCTCAATACATAATCTACTCCATAATTACTTTTAAATTATACAAAGATTTGTAAGAAAAAAAAAAACTCTTGGAACTTCCTTATATATACTTAAATGCCTATTTCAACATAATAATCAAATTTTGCAATAAAATACCTTTGTGCGACTTTTTCAACATACTAATAACTACTTTAGCATAACAAATTGAGTCTCTCACAACTATCCCATATTCTTTAATTACCTTAGGTAGTGCCATAAAAACTTTTTATTACTAAAAAATAATCCACTTTTTTATTTTTAATGGAAATCTACAACCAATATAGCATGTACGGAGTTTGTTATCTCTTTTTCACTTGGAGTATAGTAACTTTTCTCAAGTAAGTTTCCTATGAATAAGAATATATTAAACAACACTCAAATTCAGTAAATTTAGTAAGAAAAAATGAATATTTTACATAAGCACTACGTCCGTGCAAAATAGAGAATATCAACTTTAAATAATTTAGAATGTGTAGGTTATATATGAATTTTATAGCCATATGTAAATAAAATTGTTTCTGCGTTTTTTTTTTAATTATAGGACATGATTTCTCTCTTCTTCTTTTTTTATTAAATTGGTCTTGCTCACTACCCAAAATATTTTTAGTTTTAATCGAAGAAACCCCAAACTTAAAAGACAATTTTAAAGTATTTTGAGACCTAAGAGCCACCATACAAGAAATTTAAGCTATAACAACAAAATATTGTGATAGAATACATTTTTACAGTGATTTTTTATTTTAATGTAACGAGTTGAGTCATTAGAAAAAGACATGTAAATTATTTTGCGTGAAAATATCAATTGTTTATAAGTTCTTTATTTAGTTGTTAGTTATGTATTTTTTGCTACTACTAGTCGTATCTCAAGTCTATAAAGATAACTTATGAGTATGCAACAATTATGGTATTAGTTTTTTGTAGTTTATTCACACATTGTTTATCTTCTCCTCTATATTATGTTGTTAGTTAAACAAAAAATCTATGTATTAATTTTTCTCCTTTTCCAATATCTTTTCAACAAAAGTGGTATTAGAGCTAGGTTGTGAACATGACGACAATCGAGAATTCCATTAGTACAATGCAGCCTATCATTCCCATCTTTAAAAGAGATTTTCCATTTGTGCCTGCAAAATATGTAGAAAGTTCATGTGTTATTCATGTAAGTTCCCTTTTCTTCCCAAAATAACCTAATCCTCTAACACAGCCACTACAATATAACCACCATAAACCAATACACACCACCACCACGCACCACTGTACACTACCATCGTAGACCATCGCATACCACCATACACTAATTGACTGCAACAATTCTACTTTAACAACCTATATTGTTTGAATCATTAAATTCCTTCACACAAATCAAAGTATCCTTACCAATATTTCCGATAATGCTACTCTTATGCTAGAGGCCTTAGCAAAAATAATAAAATTTCTTTCGATTGGAATCATAGCAAACAATGGTGATTATAACCAAGTAAAAAGATCCTCACCATCCTTATAATAAGTGGTTTTCTCCTATTTTTACTTGCTTCACTAATCGATAAAAGGGTAACTTTAGCTATGCTTGTGGAATCAATGGATTTGAGTTCAATTTAGTTTCATTGATGGGTTTGTTTTGGAAATTAGATTTAATTTTGAGGGAATGTTTGTTTTGTTTAGGACGTCATTTGAATCTTTATCAATTTTCTTTATAATAAAGGATTTACAAATGTTTAGAGAGAGATGAAAGTGAGAGAAAGAGATGAAGCAAGAAGATGAGGATAAAGATGTGTTTTTACTTTCTAATACAGCCTTATACCTATTACAATTTTTTTTTCCAGCTAAACAATACAATATTTATTTTCTTTATTCCATTCTCAATGAATCTCAATTATATTCTCCCTTTATTTAATTTAATGAACTAAATGGACTGTAAATGTAATAATCATGTTCTATTACTTCTAATTTTGATTAGCTATTTGTGTATATGTTAGTTGTGTATAGGTTTTTTGTTTTAGTTATTAATTAGGTATTTTTTACTATTACCAATTGTATCTTAAGCCTATAAAAATGGCTTAAAAGTCTACAACAGCTAACGTATTAGTTTTTTTGCAATTTATTCACATATTGTTTATCTTTTGCTCCATATTATGCCATTAATTAATAAGAAATTTTGCATATTTTCTTTTCTCCTTTTCCAATATTTCTTTAACAAAAGTGATATCAAAATCTAATCATGAACACTACGGCAATTGGGAATTCCATTAGTGCTATCTGAAAATATGCAAAGAGATCATTTGTTATTCATGTCATACTCTCTTAGCACTTATCATTACCATACCTACAAAATGGTAATAGAAAAGGGTAAGGGAGAAAACAATGAGAGAAAAAAAAAAAAAAAAAGGTAAGGAGGTATTCCTGTCGAGATCTCACGGCTAAAATATGATAGAAGTATGTCTTATGTTATCCAATAAAAATCAACTAAATTAATTTTGCTTACATTACAGTAAGTTTGGCAAAAAAAAAAAGAAAAAAAAAAGTAACGAATATACTAGTGAAACATTTCATTTTATTTTACATAAGAAATACTATCATTCGAAATAGAAAATATCAAATTTAAGTAATTTAAAATGTATATGTTATATATGAATTTTATAGACGTAAATAAAAATGTTTTTTCTTTTTTCTTTTCATTATATAATATATTGCAACTAATAAATCCTTACAATATGTAGTAAGTATAAATTCTACCATTACCTTTTTTATCTCTTTTATATTAAAGTATTCTTGCTTCCTATCAAAATATTCTTAATTTTAATTTAAGCATCTCAAACTCATAAGACAATGTAAAAGTATTCTAAAATTTAGAAGCCATCACTACAAGGAATTTAATCTATAACAACGAAATTTTACAATAAAATACTCTTTGTGACGATTTTTTATTTTGATGCAATGAGTTGGTCAGTACAAAAAGATATGTAAATTGTTCTAATTCGACATTTTATTTTATAGAAATATGTGGGACAAAATTCTACGTAAAATTTACTGTTATTTTTAATTTTTTTAAAATATTAATTTCACTCACTTTTGCATATTCTTGTATCGTGACAGAAAGTTAGTATATAACAGTGGGTAAGATATTATCCCGCGTAATTCTATATAACGAATTTCATAAACACAATTTTTCTCTCTCTCTATTAAGCATACTCTATGATGAATTTCACTCCTCTCATTCACCATGTCTCTTACATTTTCTCCAAATCCTTACATTATTTGGTTGTCTTACTATCCTATTTACTCTCTTATAAGCACATTTCATTCACCTCTAACTACTTTAGAATTAGCTTTCTTTTTCATTTTTATTATCCCTTACCATCTTTTTCAATTTGCTATTGCTCTCCTTCTCATCTATTTCTCTCTCATTTCTATTTGTTACTCTCTCTCCAATGAGAGCGCACGATCTTTTTCTTAGAAGGTAGGATAGAGAATTGATAGAGTTAAACTCATTATCTTCATTTCTCTTGTCGATGCCAAAGAAGACTTAGTTGAACCTTATAATAATTTTAGAAAAAAAAAAAAGAGTTTAGAAGGTTTTGCAGCAAAGCAAATTTAGTAAATTCATGTCTTTGATTTCACTTTAGTTCTCGTTTTCTTTAACTCTTTCTTTAATTTTTGGATTTTGTTTTCTGTCATATTATTTATTGATGCCATCTGAACGAATAGAGCAATAGCAAAAGACACAATTACAAGTGGCCAAGATGATTGACTGGAGCTTGCCTTTTGAACGTAATTATGACGTAACAACTTGTCTTGGTTTTTTTCTCCATTTGTATTGTGTCAACTTTCTCTGATTTCATTTGATGCACATTTTTGAGTTGATCATTCTCCTCCGTATGTACATTTTCTTTTTCTTTTTTTTCTTTTGCTTCATTAAATTGGCTTTGTTTTCAAGCTTTGAAATTAATTTGTCAGTACTCTTTTTTGATGTTATGTTTATCTTCTTCTGTTTATTATTATCATTATTATTATTTCTATCGAGCAACTATTGATTCCAATCATTGAGCTGTAATGCCATAGTATTTCAATTGAATAGAAGTTAATGTGAGTAATTGCAAAAACTATCCTAAATGGATTTCCATGGATCTCTGTCCTTACCTCTTTATTTTTCTTCAGTCATATTACACCAATTTTCCTCATTCCAATGAACAACTAAATTACTTCGATTTAGTTGCATTTCTAAGATTTGTTACATGTCAAGTGAAGTTTGTGTTCTTATTTCTAAAATAAAGTTTCAAGCCTTAATTTTTTCTTTTATATTCTTATTATATCTATAGAGTTTCCATAAATTCTAGTCATTAAGCATACTATCAAGGGCTTTGATGTCGCAATGCCTTGGTATTTTGTGTGCAAGTTTCCATATGTGATTGCAAAAGCTGTTCTAGACGGGCTTCTATGGAACTCTATCTTCACCTATAGTATTTCTCTTCGGTTTCATTACACCCATTTTCTCCATTCCAATAAGCAACTAAATTGCTTTGATTTAATTGCATTTCTGAGATTTATAACAAGCAAGTGAAGTTTGTGTTCTTATTTTCAAAGTAAAATTTCAAGCCTTAATTAATTCTTTTCTTTTGTTATTATTATTCTTCTTCTTATTATTATTATTTCCATCGAGGAAGAAGTCGAGCTATAAGAAAAATTGCTACAGCTACCATAGTCACAACATGGATAAGAAGTGAAATAGGAGTAGGCCCTTCCATTGCATCAGGTAACCATACATAGAGAGGAAATTGTGAAAATTTAGCAACTGTGCCGGCAAATAAAGAAGGGAACACAAAGTAAGAACTAAAAAATCAACCTTATTATTATAAACCAAGTTCCTTGGAATTCAAAACTACCCATTATCCAATAAAAACCTAAAATTCCTAATAATAAATGAAAATCCCCTACATAAGTGGTTACAAACGCTTTTTGACATGCAGTAGAGCCGACATAGATTTTGGTTGTTAAGCTCACTATCAAGAGCTTGAATGTGGCAATGACTTGGTATTCTGATCGAGTGCAAGTTTTTGTAAGTGATTGCAAAAGCTGTCCTTGATAGACTTCCATGGATCTCTATGCTTACCATTACACCAATTTTCTCCATTTCAGTGAGTAATGAATTGTTTTGTGTCATCAATAGAATTTTGCCAATAGAGATGAACTGGATTAGGCCTTAGAAGGGTTGTAGGTAAGCTTATGATAAGCTCTTAATTGCTTATATTTTATATAGTGATTTTTCTTTGAAATTTGTATTTATTTTAAGAAAATGATACTTAATTGAATAAATTTTGATTTCTAGGTTTTAGAATGATCTTTATAAAAAAAAAAAAAGAGAGAAAATAGAAACAAGTTTCTCTCAAATTAGAGTTAAAATAAAGAAGCTATAAAATTTTAAAATGAAGTGACATGAGCAAACAATATGATTATGTTAATTTAAGTGAAGAATTTGAGTAGGTAAGTGGAATAAATAGTGAGTTACACAATTAGGGTGATATGACCATGTCCCAGTCATGTCACTCCCAAATTTGATGAAAATTAAAAAAAGATTTAGTATATCTCAAGTACACGACCAAATGTATGGTCTTATCATTAGGTCGTATCGTTGGAATCCTACTATGCAAAGCACTTTAACACTCTAAGATTCAAAAATCTCTACTAATTTCACAGTGTTTTCTTTTATGATTTCTTTAGATTTTGTTCAAGTTATACCGTAAATAGTGAGTAGATTTATTGTATCTAAGTTTTGTAGAACCTAAAATTACTACGTGATGTTGGTTTTTCTTAGATCTAATAAAGATCTTTAATTTCTTGGTTCAATTATGTGTACTTGATTTTTTTATATTAATATTTCCTAAGGTGTGTGATATCCCATAAATCAACAATTAAGATACAAACATCTGAGTTTTATAACAAAGCCTTATCTTTATATGATTAGGGTTAATAGTTGATCTAAGACATTCGAAAAAGTAAATCGATTAGGTTAGAAACATACAAGAAACGTAATAACCCTAATCAAGGAATTCCATACATTTGGAAGTCAATAATATAATAAGATATTAAGAATGCAATCAAAATAGTGAGGATTTACTTTATATGGGCCACTAAAATCACATTTAGGGCAATCATACCCACATTTATGGCCTTTAAGAAAAACTTATCAGATCAAGCTCAAACTTTACGATTAAAATAAAAAAATTAGTCAAAGTGACATAGTGAAGTTAAATTTAAAAAATAATGACCCAAATTCCTAATTTTAACGTTAAAAACGAGATTACTCAATATAATGTAAAAATGATCGAAACCCCTAAAATTAAGCTTAAAATGTGACGATAATTTAAAGATAAGTTAATTAAGTTATAAAATGAATTAATATAGCATAATATGCTATATAAGTATATGCGTTTTTATGAATGTACCCGATATATATAATAATTATACCTATAAATTAATTTGAAATTATATAATTATGAATAATAAGCGATAAATTCGCAAAATTAATTAGGAAAAATATCTTAAAAATAAAAGATATGATAGAAACATGATTATATATATATAATTACTCATTATGTGTATGATATATGTAGAATATATACCCATATATTAATAAAATCTTTAAATATTAACATAAAATACCAAAATCCCTTAAAATATAATCTAAAAATTATAATAAAAAGAAAAAGGAAAAAATTTGGAATATGATTAGATTAAATGTGGAGCAGCTTAAAAAGGATAAGTAGTTACATCAAAAGAAATTTTCTAAAAATTTGACACCTCCTATTATGCGTTTTTCAAGAAAAATATTAAAATAAATTACTTAACAATTAAGAAAAAAATTTGGCCTACCTGAATCACTATAAATATGAATCCCCTACATCATATACATGTTTAGGAACCTAAACTATAGAAAGAAAAAATTAGAAAAAAACTAAAGGAAAATAGAAAAAATTAAAACAAAAATAGAGCAAGAACCGAGCTATGATAGTTCCCTAACCAAATGATGATTTGCTGTGACACCCTTCCACCACCATGGAGCACCACAAGTGCCCTTGCCAATTGACATGCCCCCCACCAGCCAACAGTGGTTGAAGCACTAACAAAGAGGTAAGTCAATTTTCTACTATGTTTTTCTTATAATTTCTAAAAATATTAAATTAAGTCATAAATTTATGAAAAAAAATATTATATCTAAGTTATTCTAGATACAATTTCATGTTTTAATTTTATTTTTGTAAAATCATAATTATTTTCTGTACATTCTTAAGAAAGTCACTATTCATTCAAATTTTGACTTTCAAAATAAATACCTTAAATGACGTAGTTTCTAGCTCCAAATTTTTGTGTAGAATACATATAATATATATTTAATTTTTATGTAGCCATATTTTTAATTTAGGTACTTTTGATATTTAATGTAATTTTTTGCCCTAAAAATAGTTAGAAATATGATGAAATGATGAAATAAATAGGTCTTATGAAATTAATTAATGGAAATGGTAGGTATTGACTTCTGGTGAATTGTAATGATGTTAGGATATATTGGAAATAATTCCATATAAAAATAATAATATTTGGTTAATTAAATGCAATTTAGTGTTAAAATTGTAATTACGAGCATTAAGCAATGAACCCGATTGTATGGACCCATATGCTAACTAAGTTCCTCATATTTTTAGGCATCTATAAAAATTTTCGCAAAATTATTTGGTGACTCAAGCTATTTATTATGAATTTACGTAGTAAAATAGCTTAAATTACAAATGAGGGTTATTTTTTATAATAATAGACTAAAATGTGATAAATATTGAAATAAAAACTATATAGATACATACTAGTCAGATTTAGTAAAATTGAATTTTTAATATATTTAATGATAGTTTTTATGGCTGTGATAGGTTATATACATATTTTAATTAGATAATACTTATATTATTAAGTTCTATTAGCAAATTATATAAAAAAATATAGTTCAATTACATAAAATGAGTATAATGTGATAATACTTATTTTAGGCATGTATAAGTATATTAGAAACTTGAAATACTCTTTAGAATTCATTTCTCAAAACAGAACTTGTAATACGTATCCTTAGGTATGTATGAACCTGATGACACTACTTTTATTAGAATTGAACAATCCTAGATAATATAGCATATATCTTTATAATATTATAAGAATTTATAAACTACGATAACTTAATCGTAATTGAAACATAAATTAACTGATTAGCAGTAAGTTTTGATACAATTAAAATGATATATTATATGTAATAGTATAACTGCATATATTATCAATACTTAATAACTTAACTTATATAATAAAATTATATCTCATTATATAAGGAAAATAATAATATACTTTATATATATACATATATATAACTATATAGCAAAATACAAATCGATAGAACCCTAACATGTTTATAACTCTTACAAAAACTAAATCTAAACTTTGTATATATTTAGGGTCTTCCAATGAACAAGGTGTTGATGACATACGTCTTCCGCAATGAGCGTCAGAACAAGTAAGTAAGATCAATAGTTCACAGTATTTTGAGGTATTATTTCAAAATATCTAAAAACTTTAGTATATATTTACTTATAATTATAGTTAGTTATTTGTAGGTGTACAATGCTTATATTTGAGATTCGATTTGCACTTATGGGTGCTAAGTTGTATGTTATAGTTGTTCTGTAATTATTATGCTTAAATTGTTTGAGTTTGGTTGATCACCCTAAAAATGAACTAACTTAAACTTGCCTTAATATCTAACCTGATATGCATCGTAACCTATTAGGAGTAATGACTAAGATTCTTGAGCTAAATACGGACTCCCTTTCGATAAGAATAGCTAAAATGGTTCTTTTCCCACCTTTAGCCAAACAAAGTAATAGGAGAAAAGGTTGTTGTAAGCTCTACAACTAGTCATTCGGGGTTTTGATCGACTAAAAGATTCAATCGAGATTAAATTATAAATTAAACCTAGAAATATTAGTAAAAATAATGTCGTAAGTTTGAATTTAGGAAAATGAGTAATAAAATAAAAGAATATAAAATTTTTAAATTTTAAGTATATTACTCATTATTTATTGAAAATGCGTAAAATACATTTCGATAACTAACGAATCGCTAAAGATAAATTATATACATACTAAAGATCATAAAATGACCTAAATAATATTTAGGAATATTTATTTATACTATATATGAATTTACATGTAGGTAGAAATACGCGTAATTACTTAAAATACGTAAAATGTGCTAAAATAATGCTAAATAATTAAAGATAATTCATAATTAATTAAGGAAAAATAAAGAAAAATCAGAAAAAATAAGAAATGATCCAGATTTAGGTCGTAGCAATTGGGGAAAAGAAGAAAAATTTTAACCAATTAAATTAAAACAACAAAAAAGGGAAATTGGAAGAATATAAGGCTCATTTCACATCAATTTAATGCACAAAAATCCTCAAGACCTTTATAAATAGCCAAATTTTTACAGAGGCTCATTTGGTCAATTAGAGTGTGAAAAAAATTAAGAGCACCGAAAAAACAAAGATTAGGTTTTTTCTAAAAAAATTACAAACAAATATGTACAAATAGGAGCTATAAGGTGAACCTAGACCCGAAGAGCACATAGGAGTGAACAGCCACCACCACCACCACCACATAGTGGTGGCAGTACCCAAGTAAGCTGACAAGGCTAAGGCGGCTGGCGGTGGCCGAAGTTACCATTTCTAGTAAGTTTAATTTTTCAGTCGATTTTGCTAAAATTATTAATTATTTTTATAAAATTATGAATCTTGTTATTCTAGGATATTTAGTATATAGATTTAAGGAAAATTTTTATTTTAATGAATTTATATCTAGAAATATACTGTCCTTAAGAAACCATGCAAACTCGAACTTTATTCAAGTTAAAAATAAATAGACTTAGGAGTGTAGTTTTGGACTCAAAATTTTTGTAAACTACTTAGATAATATAGAATAGTGCCACGAAACCCTTTTTTCAAAAGCGAATTTTTGAAATTTTTAGATAATTTTTAAACCTTAAAATTATGCATATAATGGGTTATTTTTTGTTAATTAAGTAATTAAATAGTTAATTACTGATTTAGTAAATAATTATATATTTTAGGATGTTAAAATATGATGAAGTATGATATTTATATCCTTCAGGGTGTTAGATGTAATTATTAGGGTATTATGTAGTATATATATAATAAGTAAAAATGGTAAATTTAAGTTAATTTTGTAATTTAGGATAATTATGTGTACAATTTGATTTGGAATGAATTTAGATATTTTAAGATATTAGTTAATGATAAGAGATGTAGATTATGGTAGTGGAGAGGTTAGATGTATGCTTTATGTATGGATTAGGTAGTAATAAGTAATATATGAAATAGGAAGATTAAATAAGTGAAGAAAATTAAGTTAAATTGATAGCATTATAATAATAAGAGAATATTATAAATCTGGTTTGAAAGGTAGATTTGAGAAATTATGCGAAAATGTCGGTTAATCTTATATCAGGAGCTGATTCAGTAGTTAAATTAGAAACGTGGTGTACCGAACTGATCAAGATACTAATTAGGAGCTAAAACATAGATTTAGGACACCTAAGCATAGTTAGATGAATTTCACATTTTAGTCTGTAAAGAATTTTTAGGATTTACAAATAAAAACAATAATTGAAAGCTAATACAAAACTGAATTCAAGAATTGAATTAGAAATTAATTTAGAACTAATTCGTTTATAGGAAATATGGAATTTGGAAAAATGCGTAAAATTATAACCCCAAACTTTAAACCCATGATTTAAAGCTTATATGTGAATATATACATATGTATAAGCAATCACGTTAAATATAGATTATTCTTATATCAAAATCTAATTCAAAAGCCAAAACCGTAACCGAAACAAAAAACAAATTTGAAACTTAGCTGAATAAGGGAAGTAATTCTAAAAGAATAAGACCTAAATCACTAAATGTAAGAAGATCATAAACCAAAGACACTCATAATCTAAATTACATAACAAAACATATCTATGGTAGTTATGGGAAACTAAACCAACACTTGTATTGTAGGGATGATCGGCGATGACCTGAGCGAGTCAGACCTCAAGTGAGTAAGCAAGGAGTTTGGGTAAGTTTGGATTAATACATCGTTGTATTTCGAAGTACTAATTTATAGTACTTGGAGGCTTGAAATTGCACTGAATTATTTTTGTTCGATAATTGGTTATGTGCATGTAATTGTTCTAAGCTATTGATATGATTACTAATTTGCTGCTTTGGCTAGTATTGTATGATTTGTATGAAATGATTGATCACCCTAAACTGGACCTAATTAATTATATGATTTGTAAACATAAATCGGATCTACATAACAACTTATTAGGGGAAACCTAGGATTCTCCGGCCCAAATATCAACCCCTTCAAAAGAGATAGTACTGGATAGTATAATTAGTCCCTTCTTCATTCTTAGTCAAACTAAGTAACAAGTGAGAAGGTCACAGTAAGAGTGAAGTCAATAGGTTGAAGGTAGTCGCGATAGAAGCGGTGTCTCTATTGTATAAGCCTAGGTTTGGTTGTGAGCAGTTGCATTAACGAAACTCCTCAACCCAGATTAGAGTGGGCGCAATTTCTCTAATCTCATAATGGGCCAAACAACGTCATGCGATGGTATTTACGTGTTCATGCATTGCATCTAACTAAATTAGTTGATAACATTGTTTGTGTTTGTGGTATAGTTTTAAATCTTCTATCCCGACTTATTGTACTGTGGTTACTCACATTCCTATAGACTTTAGTGCAAGTGCTAGCTAAGAAGTAGATTTCAATTACCCTGAAGCTAGCTACTACCGAATCCTAAGGAGTAAGGAAATACATCTGAAGAATAGATATATATTGTCAAGATCTTAGCTTTTATTTAGAATATTTCATTTTCAAACAATGTATTATTTGGGAAGTCTAGGGCAGTGAAATCCTATAAACATTATTTGTAATACTTGAATCCTAGTGTATGTATAAAGTTTCATACTTTCTTAAGTAAATAACTTATTTAATTTATGGATTGTTTACTTCAAAGAGGATTAGTTATAGACGCTTTATGTAGATTATGTCTAAGATAGCAACTGTGAGGTTAGCTTCTATTCTAGAATGATTTACACGATGAGATTATTACGACTTTGCCGCTTTGAAGCGTAACAGTCGTGATAAGGTTAGGAGCCGTGGTTCGAAGGTAGTCATGGGAGGAGGGTGTTCTTCATTGCACAAGCCCTAATTTGGTTTCAATTCACAAGTGCAGGACGTCGATTTTCTTAACCCGGATTAAAGTGAGCGTAATTTCTCTAATCTTATGACGAACTAGATAATGACGTACGATAGCATCTACTTGCACATGCATTGCATCTAACCAACTTGGTTGAAAACCCTACTTGTGATATGTTGACACATATTTCTATGTCCGCCCTACTTATTGAGCAACTTATCGCTCATTCTCTTATAGTTTGTTTTGCAAGTTTCGAAAGTTTCGAATGGATTACAAGTACCTACCCAAAACCAGAGAACTAGCAAAATAGGATAAGGAGTGAGGTGTGATTATTGTCCTTAGTATTGACTTATCTTAATTTTTAAGGAAAACTATAGAGAATTCCTCAAGGAGCTTGGTAGTTTTTAATATTTTGATGTGTATAAGAAATTATATGTATTTATAGGATTTACTACTATTCTTTAATAAAGCCAAATTACAAGTTTATTTTTAACAAATTATTTCAGAAGATTACTTTATAAGTTTATATCAAATAGGTATCAAATTGGACGCTTCAAAAGGATAGAGTCGAGTACGCTTCGTGTAAATTAGGTCTAAGATAAGAGCTGTAATGACAGTTTCTATCTTAGGATGACTCACACAACGGGATTGTTACGACTTCACCATTTCAGGGCATGACAGGGTGTTAGTTTAAAATCTGATATTATGCAAGAGAATTAAAAGATTTATTGTATAATTAGATCTAGGTATAGTTGATGAAGATTATTGCAAGTTTAGAGATAAATTACAAAAATTTTTTAGATCTTTATCATTATCTTTAAGAAAATTCATCATTCTTTAATGTGATATTAGATTATGCTATGAAAAAGAGATTCTAATAGGCTATCTAAAGATTAGGGTTGATTGACTTGAGAAAGTTATTAATTTTAATAGAGAATTCTCCTAGTCAAGAAAATTAATGATGGAGTTAGATAATCTTTAGTAAAGTTGTATGTGTAATTTTTGGGGAAGTAAGATCTAGGTATAACATTGTATCTTGAGTTAAATTCTAAGTTGATTACTTTGTTATTTATTTTCTTTAATTAAGTCTTAATTAGTTGTTAGATTAATTAATTGCTTCTTTTAGTCTCTTGAATTCGAGTTTGCTAGTTAGATAATAAAAAACTAATTAGTATTAGTAATCATAATCTTCATGAGAATGACATCCATTGTGCAAGGAACTATACTACTACACGATAGATGCACTTACGTTCATACCAACTTGCAAAACAAAATACAGTGATAGGTGCTGAAGTGTTGTTTAGTGTGGTTACTCCAATGCTAAAATTAGGAGGTGATATAGATTGAAGTACGCAATAGAAATGAACCATGAATGAGTATTCAAAGTTTAAATGGAAAATGAGAGAACAGTAAGTAGAATGGGGTTTTGAATGTGAATGTGGATGGAAATCACACATCAATGCACAAATACAATTAAGGTTGAGCTTGAAATGGGTCTTAATATCACTCATAAGAACCAAATCAATACTCAAGTTTCAAATGAAGGGTTAGATATGACTCACTAACTCACTCAAATAAGGAGTTCACCACAATCTCAATAAGAAGATTGATAAGAACATAAGAAGGATTAAAGAGTAAAACAGCACCTAATAATCCGAGACACAAGCTTGAATAGCTTACAAAGGATTTAAGTATATTCTTACTTCAAAAATGTTCAATTGTCCTTTGTTAATTACAAACATTGCTACTTATAGTAAATCTTAAAACCTTAATGGCAAAATTATAAATAATATACAAGGCCCTAAACACTAAAGATTAGGCTTACAACATACAAGTAAAGAAAATATTTACAATTGTATAAAACAATGCTAAACAGTATGTTTAACAGGAAGGCAGGCATGCAGGGTATCCAACCTATCCCAGGCCGGGTCGGGGCTAAGTTGGATCAAGACAACAGCTAGTTGTTCGAGCTGGAGTTAGAGTTCTTGAAGTCCCTTTTATGCTTAGCTATGCTCTCAGTGAGGTTAACCTACTGTTGCTAAACTCGTGGGTTGGTCAACACTAGGATCCAGTGTTATACCGAGATGGTCTATAGACTTGGGGCCTCGGCTATTTGGTCCTTGGTCTTCTTGGTAGCCAACAAAGCTGTTGCTGAGTTGTCTTTCTCTCCTTTATCAGCCTTTTAGTATCAACTTGGCCTCAGGTGAAGTAGGTCAACCTCAACTAGGAACAGATTGACCTTTGCTTAAAACAGATTGATCATAGCTTAGAATAGGTCGGCCTCGGCCTGGAGCTTGTCATAGGATGATTCCTATCAGGAGGTGCTTAAGAGCATAAGGGAAGTGTAAGGGAGCTAAAACATACTAAAGTAGAGGGAGTATGTAGTAGTGAAGGTGGTTTACTATTCATTTGGAGAGAATCTAGAAGCACATCTACACGTTGAAGCATCCACTAAGCTTAGAGATTGGGGATCGTGCAATGGTTGTATCCCATAAGTTTAAGGATTTAGTAGTTGACTGAGTCAAACCTTATTAAGCGGCATCCGACCTTATACCAAGTTAGGACAATATGACTCATTCCCTTGTATTAGTTAGATATGAGGCCAGATAAGTCAACTGTAGAGTTAGTTAGGTTGATTAAACGGAGATTACTTTAAGCATAGACCTAGACAAGTTAGCCCAAGGCCAGATTGAATTGGTATGAGCCTAAGAGATCCATATCCAAAATCTCTTATCAACACTTATACCCACTCCCTCCCTTATAGTCTCATTGTTGAGGGGATGGCAAAGAGAGTTAGAAATTAGATGGGCTCCTTAGTTTTACAATCGAGCCAATCTTTAAAACTATAGCTTCGACTTCTTTACTAAAAAGGGCAGTTGTAATAAGATTGAAGATCCAGACTGTCAAAGTGGCCAATGATGGGTCTTACTAAAGATACCAAGCTGATGTGAGCAAAGCAACCATTTTAGGTAAGATAAGTGCTGTCTTAGTACGGGTGGTTGAGGAGCCATTGAATTAGGTTTGTAATCTGTCCTGCATAGATTGAGCTATGTTATAAGTTGTCCAAGTCATAGACCGAGCTATCTGATCAAATCAAATGGGTAGTGCTTAGGCTTATAGGAATTGTGCATTAGAAGTGATGTGAGCTCATCATTCGAGCTAAGCACGGTTTTGCCCCTCCTCGCATCCCCTTCCCCCGAGTTGTCCAGTCATAAGAAGGCCTATTGCTATGGAAGACTAGAGGTTATGCTTAAAGCTTGTTGGGGAAGCCAAACTTTTCAAATTTCAGGTTTTGGCATGCATTTGAAGGTACAATTAATGCAACTTGACAATTGTCACATCTTGCAATTGTACATGCAATTAAAGTTATTTTCTCAATGAAATCTTAGCCGTTTGATGCAAAGGGGTGACACGTGGTAAGATCAGAATGGCGAAATGTCTTGCCTATTCATTTCCTAATAACTACTTGACCATTTAACCTTTGTATGGAGCCTATAAATATCCTTTGAGGCAGTCACATTACTACTTTCTAAACCTCTATGTATTCAAAACTTCTCTATGCAATTCTTTCCTCGAAAAACTATAGTCCTCAACTACTCTCAATCTTTTAGAAAATGTTTTCATCAAGCAATTCTAATTATGAGCTCACCTCATATGAGTCTGCAACATAAAGACATCCTACTCTCTCAGTAGTAATGGTAGGATAGGCTTCCTTGGTACCCCAATCAGCTAAGGCCTATTCCTTAAGAGAGTTAGATGTGGAGATTAATAGGGTAACATTGATCATATTACCTAAAGATAAAGTTCGATACCTCTTCACAAGGCCCACCACCAACATCACTCTTAATGGGTACTGCAATGCTATCCTAACTTACTAACTTTTTAACCTATACTTGAAAATTATATTGAAGTGAGTAAAAACCGATAAGTGAATTAGGTTATGCAAACAATATAGGAAGTGAGTCAAGGTCATAATTTATAGGGAGTTAAATGCTAAGTACTAAACTAATCGAGTTTTTCCTTAAGCTAAGCTATCGAGAATTAAATTAAAATATAGTAAAAACTAATTAAGAAAATGAACACCAAACCAAATGTCCTAAACACACTTCAAAGGTCTCGAGGTCAAGGTGATGTGAAAATTCATTTGAGTTTTGCAAATTTATTCTCATTTGAATCAATGTAATGTATTGATACGATATTCAAAATTGGCTAAATGGAATTTAAATAAACTCACTAAAACTCGCCCAACTCCTAAAGTAGCGGAGTTTCGATTATAATATAAATCATTCCGTTAAGGTTATTTATCTATAATCATCAAGTAAATGATAACCCGCTTACTCTGGAATTACTATTCTAGCTAAGTACATTCCCATGACTCAAACCATATTTTCAACTGCATTAAAAGTATCAGTTCATAAATTTAATTAAAATCGGCATAACTTTATAATGAGCTCTTCAAGAATTTAAGTTATATCTATTACAAGTTATCAAGTCCCCTATTAAGTATCTCTAACTTTACATATCTAAGAAATGATGGCCAAGTACTAATCAAGTATGCAAGACATAATAGATAAATCACCAATTTTTCAATAGTAATATCGAAACAATCCATTCAACAGCATTTACTCTTCGAATTCATTAATGCAACACTCAACATATATTAAGCACAAAATCTCATTACAAAATATGAATACATCATGATATAAGACAATAAAAACCACAAAGGAATAGAAAACACCTTAATAAACTTCATGCATATTTTTGATTCCACCTTTCATTGTTAAATCAACATATCTTGAAATATCCAAAACCTGAATTCCCTCTTTGTATACATAGAATAGAGGGCTTAGTGCCCTAAAACTAAAATAAACATACTTCAAATTAAATTCAAAAAATTCTATTAAATCGCTAAAAATCTGTGTCAATCAGCTATTGTGAGCTAAGCTACTCTCTAAAATAAAGATACTGTCTACTATTTCCATCTTAAGCTACTTCCTTTTCTCCTCTCCTAAGTTGCGACTCTCTCGTCATTGAAAAGGAACCATAAACCCTCTATTCATGGGCCTGATGTTGACATTAAAATAGAAATATGAGGCCTACGTGGATGTAAGTGAAAAATAAGTCACAACAGCTCTCCACACACACGCACCAATTCTTTTAATGATAGAGCGTATCCCCCTATCACATGGCTTGAAGGACCTTTGATTCTCATGAATTTCTAGCCCTCACATGCATAACATAAACGAGATGTGCGCCTGACCATTTATCGTAATTTTCAAAACAGGGCCTCTGACATGTTCAGTTCTTTTCATCAAAAAATACGCGACTGCTGCTATGGAAGTCCACGACCTGCAGCTCTTGGAAATCAACTACAGTAACTGTTGTATGGAGCTGCACAAGCTGCTGCTAGTCGTGTGGAGTTTGGAGCTGCTTTAGCTTCACAGTTTAAGTACTTTGCTTGGCTCGAGGTGCTACTCCTATGCTTGGCATAATGAACAAAAATGCCGAAGCAAAAGGAAACTCAAGCTGCTCTCTAAGTCATTCACGGTACAACCTGGTCGTGCCTACTGCATTATGTGAAGAGGTTGCTCTTTGTCCCAAATGAAATGCTCTGTCCTCCAAGTGCTGGAAATGTAGCTCAGTCTTGCGCTTGGAGCTGCTGCTCTTATGTTGCGAATCTCCAATTAAACTCCTCGGCCGTGTGAGCTTTTGCTATAGGTACTCGTGTTCTCGTGTTCAGCTCAAGAAGAAGCTAGGAGCTACTGCTGTTTTGGCTGTGATCAAACTTAACACTCAACAGCTTAATTCAACTTGCTATATCATTTTGCAACTCGGCATATAGTGGATAATTCAACATTCAGCTTGACTTGTTACTGCTGTTTCCACTCTAAATTATCCATGTGGAGCCCATGGACTACTTGTGCAACAGCAATCCAATCAACTCATTGGGCTGTTCCACTTGCTCCTGATGTACCCGGACTCAACACTTAGCTTTGGCCAGTTTTAGATTGCTCTGACATGCCTGTGGCTTTTTTGCTAAATTCTAACTAGGAGCGACTGTTGTGTTCTAATCAGCAACTCAGTCAGATTCGCTACTGGACTTTTTCCACGTGAGTTGCTGTCCCAAGTGAACAACCCTGCTTGCGTGTGTTGCTCGGTTTGGTGGTTGCTTGGTCAAATAAAGCAGTGCTGCTCTGTCTTGTTTGGTACTTCTCGCTTTGTGTCATCAAGAAATATGCTGCAAGTCGAATATTCAATGCTTAGATGACATTGAAGCTTCATGGTCTGTCCCATTCTGACATTGGACAAATACAAATAAATGTGGATTATATAAAATAATCTGTAAAACACACAGCCCTTTAACAAGATAAATACATACAACTTACAAAGGAAATGAGATGTCTTAAATTTATTAAAGTCTACTCACGATGACTTCAATTCAACAGATTCAAGAGAAGAAATAAAATGGCATTTGTTGATATTGCAGTACAAAACTCACACATAAATATGATCTATAGCTATGATGAGAAACTTGTGAACATATATAAGCAATTTTTAACTCCACTTTGATCCTTTTCAACCATTTATTACACAATTGATCCAGAAACATATATTCATCAATTCTTAAGCCAAATTCGCAATAAAAGCACCAATACTTGCATATATGTGTGCTATAAGTGGCGATTGCACATATATCATCTCCTTAAGAGAGATATAAATTGTTGTAAGAAGAATTATATTGTAGGGTGCCCGACCAGCTAAGAACTGTGAGTACCCGCTATGGCTGAATGAGTCACTCTAATCTCCGAGCAACACTTTCTGTATATGAGAAGTGTTTTGAATTAAAGATGCGACTTCCGTTTACCGAATTCAAAAAAGAGTTAATTATCATCATATCTATCCCGCCCAGATTACTCCCAATAGGTGGAGGTTATCAAGGCATTCAAGGCCTTGTGCAAGTACTTGATAGTGCAAGCGAAGCCATAGTTGTTTAGGTAATACTTCTTATAGAAGCCCAGTGATGGGTGGAAGTATTTGCAAAACCATCCTGATAGAAAATTATTAATCAGCTTGGACTCCGTAAAACACTAGAAGAAGAAATTCTTGGTCATGGAGTTGGCGTTCGAGGTCCACTTCTGGACTCAATTGAGTCCTTTAATTCATACCAACGCAATCAAGGAGTTAGGTCCAGGCGATAAGGAGGCTTCTTTGGAGATTGATGCATTCATGGAGTTGAGGTTTAGCCAACCGATAAACTCCAAGGACACTGTCTGCAAGTATTTCTCGGGGGCCTATTCGTAAACCGTTCCCAAGAATAGAGAAGGACACGATGAAGAAGTAGTTGGGAGGTACTACTTCTTGTACTCTGGTATTTGGGTCCTCGGTCATGCCGATGCAGGCTTGCTAAAGTATAGATTGCTCTCTCCCAGTGCTCGGTACGGCCAAACTGGTGCATAATCAGATTTGAATTTCTGTATTGACGTTTGGTCATTATTTTGCAAGTAAGAAGCTATCCCCCCAAGGTGGATCTGACCTCCTATGGTGGGGGGAGGCTATGTTGAAGTCTTAGAGGGAGGCGGCCTTGGCTAAGGTTCATCTTATCGGGTAGACATCGACTGCCGGGGGAAGTCAACAAGAGCCGCTGATCCTGGATGCCATCCCCTTAGCTCCCCCTACTATGTGGCCTACGTTGTCGATTGCTGTCGTCCCTCCAACTCCACTGCCGCCGTCTTCTACCCCCTTAGTTGAGCTGGGGTCCTCTGTTCTTCAATCACCGAGGCCTTAACCAATGCAGCTAAGGCTAAGTCGAAGAAGAAGCGGAAAGTAGTAGCCAAGGTAGAGATGGAGCTGATGTGTTTGGTCAGTCGCCAAAGA
The DNA here is from genome assembly GCA_024138015.1 of Lumnitzera littorea. Classification (NCBI taxonomy): domain Eukaryota; kingdom Viridiplantae; phylum Streptophyta; class Magnoliopsida; order Myrtales; family Combretaceae; genus Lumnitzera; species Lumnitzera littorea. The sequence continues at coordinate 153,006,760 of JAMXBB010000001.1, read as the reverse complement.
GATTTCGAGAAGTTCCTGTTCTAATGGAGGTGCAGAATAGCATCAGGGAGATCCAAAGACTGGGGAGACTCTGGGAGATTGAAGACCTTCCCAGGGGCCACCCATTCCGAGCTGTCGAGTAGATGGGGAATGCCCTCCAAGCCGAAATGGAGGAGTGTCTTCGAGTGGGGAAGGTGCTTGAGAAGTAAAAGGTGGCTTATACTTCTGACGCTGAGCTTGTCAAGGATAACGAAGCTAAGGCAAAGTGGCTACGTGGTAAGCTCTTGTAGCCTATGTGGTTCGTTCGTGCTGAGGACGTGATCCTCTCCCATCGAGACCTTAGCTATTAGGCTATGTAAGGGTTTTACATTCCTAGGGATCGGGCTACCCTAGAGAAGCATTTTAAGGACTTCTTAGGTATTAAGGACACCCGAGGTTAGCTTAATGTGCTGGGTCGCCAAGAAAGCATTTGACTTTTTTTTTTTTTTTTTTTTTATCTTGTTAACACCAATCATTCCATTTACTTTTGCAGTACAATGGCCTGATGCTAGAATATTTTAAACATTTCAAGATCAACTTAAAAAAAGTAAAGCAAGCCAAAGGGGAGCTTAAAGTGGAGAAAAAGCATCGCATTGGAGTAGAATTTCGTTATTTTTGAAAAATTGACAAGTATGCTTTTTGGGAACATAATGCTTAGCTGGTGAAGTAGTAGAATTCGATAGGTACGTTGCTTTGGCTTTGGAACAGAACTATGCTAAGCTAGAGAGGCTTAGAAAGGAGACAAAGGAGGCTTACTAAAGGGCTGTTGTCAAGAATTTCAAGCTCTAGAAACAGTTGGAGGTAAAGCAGCGATAAAAGGTCAAGCTCAAGAAGGAGGTCAACGCAAAGTACCGGGCTAAGATTAAGCTCAACTCTTGCAACCTAAAGCTCAGTGTGGTTGAAGACTGACCTGGTACTTAGGGGTAGTTGCATACATTAACTAGGGACTTGTCCATGAGCTTAGCCAAGTAGAAAGGAGAAGTAGAGAGGAAAGTGAAGGAGCTGGAGAAGGAATTTGGTGATATAAAGGAGTATGTCACTAGTTTAAAGATCGTAAAGTCATCCACTTAGTCGCCAAGAAGAAGTTCCATAAGGAATTCTTCCGAACGAACAAGTATCATGACGAGTATGAGGGCATTGCTATCAAGGTAGGTCCGAACATTCAGGCTGGAGTGTTAGAGGTTCATACAAGTCGAACCTAGAGTTCTTAAGCTTTCTAGATGGCCCTACCAACAAGGAGGTAAGGTCGGCTATTGGATCTGTAGAGCCAATTGTCAAACTACTAGTGCTTACGTTCTCGGAAGACATTCCTCCTCCTCCTCCACTTGAAGAGACCCTAAGAAGATTAGCTCCAAGCAAAGGTCAGGTTGAAGGCCAAGACTTGTTCATACTCTCAATAGATAAGGGCAAGAATTAGAGCAGAAGTCTTCCTCCTCCTCCTCCCCTCAAGGCCTTTTACAATTGGCTTCTATAAATCCACCCATCGAGCAAATTGAAGCCCTAGATTTTTTGGACATAACTAAGTGATCTGATCCAAACATCCTCATTTATTTTTCTTTTTCTCTCTTTTTTCTTTGTCAAGTTTTTTTTGGCTAAGTTAGTATGCTAGACTATTGCTTGTACATACTTCATAATGCAATGAAATTTGATCTCTCTTTCTCTCTCTTTGTTTTTTCCAACTGTTGTTTATTGTACGCTTTCATTATACTTTGTCATATTTCAAGGAACTTAGGGAAGAGTTTGGGTTACTTTTCCAAGAGGACCATTCAACTGTAAATAACTTAAGCTGCTTAGAGGAGGCGAGCTAGTAAGGTTCCAGTTGGCAGAGGTGGGAGTTCCTCGATCGTAAAGGGAAATATTCCCTGCTGTCAAGATTACCTAAAGGGGGTTAGATTAGAGGTGTTCTAACCAGCTTGGACCAAAAAAGGCATAGCGATCAGGAATCTTTATAAGGATTTGATCTATACATCAAAGATAAAATGTAATACCTAAACACAATGAAGACAAAAATTGAAGAATGAACTTGCTTTCATTGAATTCTTGATAAATACATAAAGGAAGAACACATTAACCAAAATATAATCTAACATTGTTGACATTCTACATTTGTGGTATGAGCTCGCTATTAAGCCTCTCTATCCATCCCTAACCCAATCCTCCCAGTTATGAGCCAATTTCCCCTGTCCTTCACGAGAACCTATAACTTGTAGCCTTTTGTAGACTAGGTATCTAACCTTGAACTCTTTTTTCTTGACCTTCTTGTTGTCATAGCTAACCGCCTTATGCTGCTAAGCAGCTATACAAGCAATGGTCAAGTCTCAAACCTCTTCAATAGTATTTACATTAGCCTGCAATATGAACTCGATTGCGAGTGCATTGAAGAATTAGGTCCTGATGTTGGAGAGTTCCAACTCTATTGACAAGACAACCATTAACACAAAGGCTAAGTGAAAAGGCATCTTTCCAATCAACGTCTAATATGTTGTTTAGTACACACACAAGATGTTCGGGAGCTCATTTGCCTATCTACCCTATGCTTAACTTACCTTCTTCTTGATATTTTCGGGGATGATCCTGTTGGTCACCTCAACTTAGCCATTGAATTTTAGGTGTTCGATCAAGGTAAAGTAGGCATTGATATGGTGCTTAGTACAGAACTCCCTAAACTTAGGGTTATCAAACCACCTTTTGTTGTCCATAATGAGTGCATATGGAACCATAAACTTGGAGAGGATATTGCTACAAGCAAATGACTTCATGCTTCTCTCTGTGACCTTGTCCATAGCTTCGGCTTTAACCCACTTAGTGAAATAGTTGATAGCTACTATTATGAATTGTCATCTACTTAAAGCCTTAAGAAAGGTGCCCAAGATGTCTATGCCCTATTGGGCGAATGACCACTAGTTGCTTAATGGTTAGATGTTGCTATTAGGAGCATGTGTGATCAAGGTATGCTTCTGGCATTGTACGTACCTTTGCACGATCATCTTCGCATCTTGCTTCATGGTCGGCTGAAAATATCTAAGATGGAGAGCTTGGATATAAAATACTTATAATTGTATATAGTTTTTGCATACACCAATGTACAACTTTTCCATAACATGGAGGCCTTCCTTAGTTTGGAAGCATCTCAAGAGCAAGAGGCTGACCCCTCTTCAATAAAGGACGCTGTCCACTAGGATATAGTTAGTGGCATGATATCTTAACTTCCTTATTTCCTTACTTCCTTATCAGTCCGTACAGTACTGTACTCTAATTATTCCCTAATCGGATCCATCTAGCTTGGCTTAATTGGAACTATATTAAGTTCCAAGACTTCTTGTTGCCTAAGCTGATGCTCTTGTATGGCAGATACTTAATAAAAATCTTCCTATCCTTCACCTCGAGCCCTAGTACTCCCAACGAGGCAAATCTAAACAACTTGTCGACTATCAAATTTTTTATTGGAGGGATTGGTAATGATCCACAAAAGGAACTTAGTTAGAAGGGTCCTTACTTTTTCTAAGTATCTTCCCATAGACTCCCCCTTAACTTCTTATTCACCTTAGACCTACTAGACGATGAGCATGGAGTTTAAAAAGACCTCCAAGTGCTTAGCACTAATTTCCATGGCTAACGTGAAACCAGCAATCAAGGCCCAATGAGTATCAGTCTTACCCCTCTTCTGCTGGAGTTAAATAATCCATTGACATAGAGGGTTCACAATGGCTTGTCAAATAGTGGTGCCCCTTCATTGAAGTAGGGGAAGAAAAAGGTAGGAAGTGGGGAGCTTCATGCTACAAATAGCATCAATCTTCTCTGCTCGAGGCTACTTCAAAGATGCACTTTTGAGGATTAAGTTTCATGTTGTATTTCCTCATTCAGTAGAAGGCCTCTTATAATTCTTGAAGGTGATCATTAAGCCATTTGCTTTTAACGATCATTTTGTCAAAATATACCTCTATCTTTTGCTTAAGTTAGAGTTTAAACAAACCCATCACCATTCTTTGATAAGTGGTCTCAACGTTTTTAAGACTAAAGGGCATCACTGTATAACAATAGGTATCAAAGTTGGTGATGAGTGAAGTGTGGACTTCATCCTTTAAGTCTGTTTTAATTTGGTTGTAACCCAAGAATGTGTCCATAAAACTTAGCAACACGTAACTCGACATGGAGTCTACCAATTGATCAATTCTAAGGAAGGAGAAACAGTTCTTCGAGTAAGGTTTGTTCAAGTCAATGTAGTAGACATACATTTATTACTTATTATCTTTTTCTTGACTAGCATAACATTTGCTAGCTAAGTCAAGTACTTTTCCTACCTCATGAAGCTGGCCTTAAGTAACTTCTGCACCTCTTCTTCTATTATAGCCTGTTATTCAGGAGCAAAATGCCCCTCCTTTTACTTAATAGGTTGAATGTTTTTGTCAATGTTAAGGCTATGTGTTACTTAGTTGGGTGATATACCCAACATGTCAAATGGTGACCAGGCAAATCGATGCATGTGAGAATGGAGGAAGCAAATAATGGCCTCCCTTGAGGTCACAACCTATGTAATCTCGTCAAGATTGCTGTAAATCTACACCTCTTTTGTTTTCTCCCCCAACTCACCTTTATCAACCAATTTCTCCTATAATTTAATTTCTAATGCGAAAATGCTATCTCCTTTGGCTGCTTTTACATATAGCTCCTTGAAGAGCTTATAATCATATCTACAAATACCAATTGGTGTCAAAAACTTAGCCTTGAGGTGGAGGAACGAAGCGATGGCCTTAAAGTTAGTCAAGCTCGATTGTCCCAGGATAATGTTGTAGGGGGGCGGGTGATCCAACACAACAAACTCAATAGGTGGCCTAGTGACATTGTCTTTGTCACCAAGCTCTATGTCGAAGGTGATAACACCTTTGGTTCAAACATTCCCCTTATTGAAGCCAATCAATGGTATGGCTTTCTTTATTTAGGCAGCTTCTTCCTCATCTTGTCATACTTATGTTTAAAGAAGATGTGATGGAGCTGCCTACATCCACCATTATCTTTAGGATCTCAAGACCCAAGATCCACGTACCTATGACCAAGGCATCTTGGGAGGGGTTTTGATTCCCTCAAGGTCTTTATTGAAAAAGGAGATAAATGTATCCCACCTTGGCCCTTCCTCCCTTATTGACATTACCTTGGTTTAGGTGTTAACGGAGTTACTAAAGCTCGATCAGCTCCTTAGGTAGGGTCTCCTTAACTATGATGTTAATTACATCATTAGGGGCCCGGTTATTATGACAATCATTGTCATCTTTTCCTTAAACCACCCTAGTTTGCCATCTTTGAGGAGGTGTATTCTCTAAAAAAGCCTTTGTAGATGGCATTTTCTACAACATCCTTTTGTTAAAAGCACTTGTTTATCGCATGACCATAATATTCTTAGAATTGATAGTATTTATCAAAATTCCTACACTTGGTATTGCCCCTCATTTCTTGCAGGTTAGTGGAGCAATCCTCTTCCATGGATCCCCACATACATTAGCCCCAGAGGTTGGTCTAAGGGCATGTATTGTAAGTACGTCGAAATGGGGGGTGGGTGCTTCCCATCTTTGGAGCCTCCATCATCATTATGACTAGGAGCTTTACTGCTTAAGTGATCCTTTATGAACCCTTTTTTCTTGTCTTTCTTTCCTCTTGACCACTCCAGGTCAACCTTACGTAGATATTATCTTCCTAATCCATGTATGGGCTTTTTACCTAAATTCAACCAAGGTTTTTGGCTTACTCTTGTAAATAGAGCAGAAGAAATCACCAAACAATCATATGCCAAGCTAAGCAGCGTGGACTATAACTCCCTCATCTAACTAAGGTATCTCGACCACAACATTTTTAAACTGGGCTACAAACTCATGAAGAGTTTCCGCTTCCTTCTGTCTAATCAAGTATAAGGATGACATGTCCTTAGATAAGGACTTGCTAGCCTAAAAGTGAAGGCTAAAACTACGAGCAAGCTTGTCAAAAGAAGAAATGAAGTTCTCGAGAAGGTAGTTAAACTACGTTCTAACTGCCATCTTAAGGGTATCTAGGAAGGCCTTGCACATAATTACATTCTCGTGACCATACTTATTCATTAGTGTACGAAAATGAAATAAGTGATCATTAGGATCACCAGTACAACCATATTGATCTAAAGTTAGCAGCTTAAAGTTTAAAGGAAGGACTTCATCTTCGACCTCCCTAGTAAAGGGAGTCTTATTGCTGGCAACTTGTCCAGTACCCTAAAAGACTTTGCTTTCTTGCTTTTTAGAAAGCCTCTTCACCATTTCTCTAAGCTTGTTGAGGTCAGCATCGTCCACTAAGTATTGGCCATGACTACAAATTGGGATATACCCCCATGTAAGTCGACCACTTGCTTATTTCCTATAAGACTGTAGTCACGAAGGGCTATGGACCATGCCTATTGATTAAGTACAGTTAGGGGTAGTGGAGGAACTTGGTTTTCCTCTTAATGAGGTAGCAAAGGGTTTTTATTGCCTCTGGCATCTGAGGCATCCATTAAGGAGGGCATATTAGCCCTGCTCTACCTCTTTAACTCATTTAACTTGGTTCGTAACTCCTTGTTTTGAGCCTCAAACTTTGCATTCTTAGCTAAGACTTGTACAAGTGCCCTTTCCAAGTTCTCTAGCCGTGGTCAATCAATGGTCAACTAGTCGTAATGGTTGTATCCACCAATTAGGAGTTGGTTACCATTGCCAACATCGAGGGCTTCATTTAGATTTCTAGCTCTTGAATGTCTAGTTAAGTGAAGTGTGATTGATTAATAGGGAATTCGAATTGGAGTGCGAGCTTATTCTTTCAAATGACGTAAGTCAAATGTCACCAATAGGATTCTATTAGTAGAAATGAAATGGATTGGACCTTAGAAAGGTTATAAGTAGGCTTGCAAAACAAGATATAATGAAGGATGTTAAGATGTTGTCTAACGTGGTCACTTCAATACTTAAATTAGTAGGTGCTTAAGAGTATAAGGGAAGTATAAGGGAGCTAAAGCCAACTGGGTAGAGGACGTGTGTAGTTGTGAAGGTGGTTTACCATTGGTGGCATCTTGCTATTTGTAGAAGGGAGTTAGAGAAGATCTAAGAGCATGTCTACACATTTTGTATCCATTAAGCTTGGAGAGTGGGAGTTGTGCCAATAGTTATGTCTCATGAGTCTAGGGATTTGGCATCTAACCTAAGGCTAAGTAGGGGACAATACAGTACATGCCTTGAAGCTTTTTATACCCTCGTATTGGTTGGATATGAGGCTAGACAAGTCAGCCATGGAGTCAATCAATCAAGTCAGTCCAGTAGAGATCACTTTGTGCTTAGGCCTAAATAGCTCAACCTAAGGCCAGATTAAATCGACTTGGGCCTAAGGGACCCATATCTAGAACCTCCTATTAACTCTTTGGTTTAGCCGCTTTTTTTAGATTTGTAATGAGCCTAAATGAAGTTTGTGTTCTTATTTCCAAAGTAAAGTTTCAATCCTTAGTTTCTTCTTTTCTATTAGTTGAAAGTGAAGTACTAGTTCTTTATTTATTTGTTTATTTAGTCAATTGCCACTATTGAAACTTTGCAGCAATGAAGATGACCTAAGACTTCATTTTTCCATATTTGTTATCTTTCACTAACATGTATAATATAGTATTAGTTGCTCTCAATGGGGAAAAAGAAATTCCTATTTACAACGAATTGGTCAAAATTTTTCAATTTCAATATTTATTTATTTTTTATTTTATTTTACATTTTTTCCATTCTTTTTCTTCTATAACTTTTATTTTTTATTTTTCTTTCTTTTTTAATGGTAGTAAGTTAAGACTTCGAGGTCCATGGGTCTAGCCAGCCAACCCAACTTAGACTTGCCACCCCAGCAATTCAACCAAATAGATCCAACTTGTAAGATCGATTATAGGCCGGGTCACAGTTTAAACCCAACCAGTTCTCGAAGATTTTTTTCATGTACATAGTGAATTTATCAATTTCTTTTCTAGTTTATTTTTCCTTCCAATAATATAAATTATTTTAATAACTGAGCTCTCTAACTATTGTTAATACTATTATTAAAATAGGGAGTTTCCAATATGAATTATGTAAATAGTTATGAGGTTGAGATTGTGATATGGTAGTAACATTCCAAAAATTAAACAACTCAGTATTCTTGGATAATTTGTAGTCCACGTACTTCCTACAATTCATGAGTTTTGAAGATACTTTTATGATTTTTTCAATGAGTGACAAGAAATTTACAGTTTATATTATATGGATTACAATTTCACAAGATAGATAAGTTTATTAAAATGTTCTCAATTTTCTCATCAATTATATTTATCAAATGCGTAGGCAGCTAGATGAAAAATCATAATTTTTACGTATGAAGATATTAATACTTCTTTGATATTGATTTAGTTTTATCCTAAACATATTGAAATGTAGATACAATCTAATTAGATTATCAATTTTTACAGTTATTTACTTACAAATAATAGAAATGGAGTAATATAATCTAGAATTAATTGTATCCCCTTATAAAGTTTTATTCACAGGCACGACGGAGAGGCGTTGGGAATGGAGAAAGAGGTAAAGAGCCTCATACTCCGGGATGTGAAGGAAAGACAAAATGCTTCACACGAGAAGGATCTCCTACAGATGATCCTTGAAGGTGCTAAAAACGGTTATCTGAACCAAGAAGCAACCGATCGGTTCATTGTGGACAACTGTAAAAACATCTGCCTTGCTGGTTATGAGAAAACTGCGCTCTCGGCTGCTTGGTGCATCATGCTTCTGGCCTCAAATCGGGATGGCAAGATCGTGTTCGCGCGAAGGTTCTTGAAATTTACAGAAATTGCTTTCTTGATTATGATGTGATTCATAATATGAAACAGGTAATTAGCCATGCTGCCTTTAGATATCCAATCTTCTAACAATATAAAATGGATTGCGACATGAAGCAAATGAAGTCCGGTTGCTTGCAAATGAAAATGGATAGATTGTATTGTAAGACTGTTTTAAGTGATAAATATAAACCCTGTATAGTAGGTTAAAGTAGGAGGTCACGAGTTTAAATTGATATATATCGCGATATCACCTCCATTTAACCTATTAAGTACCGAAGCTTGTTGAAATAAAATCTTGCGGTCGTTCTAATCTATAATTACTGCGTCTATATCCACTAGGACCAGTAGTTACTCAAGGACAAGAAATTATGCCTCCTATGGGATCAATATTTGGAGCCTAGTGGTCCAGTTTTCACACAGATCCTGAGATTTAGGGATCAGATTCCTACAAATTCGACCCAGAGAGGGATCACGGGAGCTTGCAAGCTTCCCGCCCGCACGCGCCACCACCCCCCCACCCCCCACACCCCCCCCCCCCGGGCTTTATATGCCATTCGGATTCAATCTTCGAGTTAATTATGGCTAATATTGTGTAGTGTTGTATTGACACCATTAGCTTTCTACATCTAAAGATTCTACTTGTCCGATGAAAATAATCTCCGCGGTGGCTAAGTTGTGATTACTAAGTCTAAGTGGCTGATTTCGTAGCGATCCTATCCTTTCTCTTATCTTTTCGAATGTTATAAGGAGTAGAAGCTTTGCAATATGTTTATTTAGCAGAGATTGCAATTCCACTTGGATGGATTTTGGACTCAATTATCGTCACACAAAATGGTATACGACATATTGCATATAATATACTATATATATATATATGCAATACGTTACATATTGATTTTGGGATTCCGAGTAGGCAAAAAATGTAATTTAAAAAAAAAAAAAAGAAAAGGAAAACAAATTTGATTATTAGATTTCTTCTGAAAAATCTTACTTCTTGCCCTAATTAATAGCACGATAAACAAGAATAATCAATTGATTTAAGCATTAATACAGGTGGGCACACCAACACGACCACCACTGAAAGACTCTACCAAGCTTCGACTACCATCAAACTGAGGAACAACACCAAGAGCCAAACCACAAGATAAATTCAACCGCACCCCCTTTTTCCAAACTGGACCGAAAACCAAGCTTGAGTTTCCAAACCAATTTTCACCGAATTCAATTGATTTTAATCGATCACTTCAGATCGGATTATGATCTTCAAATTAGAAAATTTTCGAATCCCAGCGTTCATGTAAAGTAATCTAGGAGAAGATTAGCAATACTGGGTTTCTAATATATTAACAGGAACATACTAATATGAATTAGGTATCAATATTTAAACTAAAAGATCGGATGTGAGAGAAAGTAAAACCACAAAGGTGGCATCAAAGTGTAGGATGTCAGCAAGAACAGAATCATAAAACTTATTTTATCTTATATTTTATATAACTCACATGTTATTGCACCCCATTAAAACGTCATCCTGCCCAATTATTCAACTATCTTCAAGGAATGTTATATGATGAGGCATATGGGAGAGAGAATTCTAAATTAATCTATTATATTGAGAGATTAATACTTATCCTACTAAACTATAAGGATATTTTGACAATTTAAATATCTTTTCCAATCAAATCATTTCATATTCTAATTATTTGCGAACCAATCGAGGCTGTTTTCGTTTTAGTTATAACGATTGTGTGGGTGCATTTCCACCTAAGTTCATTTCAAAAGCCATGTGCATAGTAAAATGGATGCAAAGAAAACATTTGACGCATTGTGGTGTTTCGATAATACATAAAAATGGATCAAATGAACGAAAACAATTACATATTGCAAATGGATGACCCACGTTGATAAAATTATTTTAATTACATATAATTATGTTGTTATAGTAAATTGCTCGATTTTGAGATTTTCGATATAAAATTAGAAACAAAAATAATTTTAATTGATAAAATTAATTATTAAATTTCGAGGCATATTAAAATTTTTAGATGACAAGAGCACAGAAATCCATGGAGAAGATCCGGAATCAAGGAAAAATTATTATAAAAATCATGTCGATACTTAAAATTTCTAGAATAATCCAGTTATTCCATTTTTCAGGGAAAAAAAAAAAATTAAGGTAAGAAAGCACGTTTTCTTTCATTGGTCTTTGTGAATCAATTTCTTGATGAATTGAGCGAATAACATTCATGCACGGGGGGCATCTGCCTTAGCACAAGTACTAAAGGACGGTACAGTCATCACAACTGTTGTTGACTAATTGTTCATGTTGGCGAAGTCTCTGCATATAATATTTTTAGATATCTATGATTGATCTTACAGTCTCCCCGTTTGACAGTTGGAACTTAGCTAAAATTCTTAAGTTTCATGATAATATAAAACTCTCTTAAGCATAGTTGAGTATTGAGTATTAAGAAAATATATAAGAATACTCAACAAGCCACCTGCTATTTTATTTACATGGCTCATCCATAATAAATACTAGACAACATGGTGCACAATGCATATATAAAAACCCCACCAAGTCAACTCTCACACCAGATTTAAGAATATATATTCATATATACTATACACATTGGAACTGAAAACATAACCAAATAAGAAGAAAATCCTGGAGTGTAAAATTCCAAATGGCTCTTCCAATGGAGATTCAAACCTACAAGGTGTTTGTATCAGTGGCTGCTTTGGCATTGTTTGATTTATTTGTACGTTTATACAATGTGCTAGTGGTGAAGCCAGGAAAACTAAGATCTCTGCTAAGGAAACAAGGAATTGGTGGTCCAAAACAATCTTTTCTGCTTGGAAACCTCAGAGAGATTAACAAAGCTTGGTCGGAGAACGTCAAGTCCCCAGCCGGCCAAGTCCCTCTCCATCACGACTATGCTGCCGCTCTCTTTCCCTTCTTTGGGAAGTGGAGAAAGCAATATGGTAAACGTTACTTTATAACTGGTCTTCCATAATCCATGACTAACTAGGATGTTCCCCGCACCCGAGGGATTCGTTTTTCTTTCCATGTGTTTAATGTCCATCCCCGTTGATAAGTGCTAAGCTTGTATTGCAATTTTAAAGTCCCATGATATTGTTTGCAGGTGATGTTTTCATACTTGGTATAGGAAACAGGCAGGTTTTGTATGTGAATCATCCGGATGTGGTCAGAGAAATAACGACATGCAGATCTTTGGATTTTGGGGTATCTTCTTTGCTATATAAAACATTAGGTCCTTTGCTAGGACAGGGCGTTGTGACTTCTAATGGAACTTTTTGGGCCCATCAGAGGAAAATCCTTGCCCCCGAGATGTACGTGGACAAGGTCAAGGTATGGTGAATGGATCATGAACTCAAATCCCATTTTTACCTACTAACTGGTTTTGTTTCATACCATCTATATGGTGATGAACCTGAAAACATCTGCAGGGAATGATAAACTTGGTCACGGAATCTGCGACTAGTTTAGTTGATTCGTGGAAAAACATGATTGAGGAAGGAAGTGGAAGCGCGGATATTAATATCATGCAATACTTGAGATGTTTCTCGGCAGATGTTATCTCCAGAGCCTGCTTTGGAAGCAATTTTTCCAAAGGAGAAGAGATTTTCTATAAACTAGGACTGCTCGAGGAAACTTTGTCTAAGAGATTGCTTCCTGCAGTTATTCCCCTGGTGAGGTACGACTATATTCTATATCTTCAATGCTTTTAAGAAGCCACAATTCACCCCCAAAATTATTGACTGAGTATGGACAGATCCCTAAACTCTCATAACTAAACTCATAAGGTTTAACAATATACCCTAAAACCGCTGCTTTTTATAATCATTTCAGCAAGAATTTTGGGGTTTTAGAACAGTTGGTTGATATGTGCACATTTTTAAAAGTTATAGGTAGAGAAATTCACACTTTCAAAGCTAATAAGTTTGATATGTATTTGACTAGTAGTTTTCAGGTCCAGTTGAAATTGTCTTTATTTCTTTTTTCTTTTTCTTTTTCTTTTTTTTACCTTTTGTGGTAGATATTATGAAAAACTAATTCCACATGCTTCCCGATTTTCTGAAGGTATCTCCCAAGTAAAAAGAATAGGGAAACGTGGGCATTAAAGAAAGAGGTAGAGAAGCTCATACTCCAAGTAGTGAAGGAAAGACAAGAAGCTTCATATGAGAAGGATCTCCTACAGATGGTCCTTGAAGGTGCCAAAAACAGTGATCTGAACCAAACAGCAATCGATCGCTTCATTATCGACAATTGCAAGAATATCTACGTTGCTGGATATGAGACAACTTCTGCTGCTGCTGCTTGGTGCATCATGCTCTTGGCTTCAAATCAGGAATGGCAGAATTGAGTTCGTACTGAGGTTCTTGATATCTGTGGAAACCGCCTTCCTGATTATGGTATGATTCTTAAGATGAAACAGGTATGTGTCACTGCTGCCTCTAGGAAATTAATTCTAATCTAGCTAGTTTAGCCCTTAAGCTATCCATTGAACTGATGGCTTAAGCCTAATCATTTAAGACATTGAAGCGCAAGTAACTGAAATCATTCATTCCTTGTAATCCATAATATGAATTTTGCAGTTGACAATGGTGATTCATGAAACGCTGCGACTATACTCACCAGCAGCGTTGTTGTCAAGAGAAGCATACAAAGACATTAAATTCGGAAACATAAAAGTTCCAAAGGGAGCCATTGTATGGACCTCCATACCAACAGTACACACAGATCCTGAGATATGGGGACCAGATTCCTACAAATTCAATCCGGAAAGGTTTGCTAATGGGATCGCGGGTGCTTGCAAGTTTCCCCACCTCTACATGCCGTTCGGGGCTGGCCCTCGGGTGTGTCTAGGCCAGCACCTAGCAATGCTGGAGTTGAGAATACTCGTAGCTCTCATCGTCTCCAACTTCTCTTTCAGTATCTCGCCTAATTATGTCCATTCCCCTGCCATAAAGGTATTCATAGAACCTGGAAATGGAGTTGATATCGTGCTAAAGAAGTTAACAGACTAAACACAACAGTATACGTAATATAATCCTGTCTACTGTAAAGCATATCGTGTTCAGAGTTACATGTTGATGGAATACTTCCATTAGAAGATCTTAAACTCTGAATACAGGCAACTCTTTTTTTTTCCCCTTTGGTCGCATTACCAATGAACTCTGCACTTTGATTCCTCTCGGATTCGTTTTTTACTTTTCCAACTATATATATATTAAAATTGTCAAGGAATGGTGGAATCGAAACTGTACTTGGTTATACGATTCCTTGGGGTTTATTCATCATCAAAGCCACTATGTAACCTTGGCATCCTTTCTCCACAATCCCGTAGGCTTGACTTGCTTATAAAGGCAGAAATGATCTGTAATGGCAAATTCACCTTTGGAAACTACCTAAAGTACTTCGCCCTGTCATTTGGGAATGTACCATCTTTTCCTATGTATCTACATGGACTTGATGCCTATTGAGCTAAAGCATTCCCAATATTACATCAAAACCCTTACATGCTCGTAAAATTTTTAAGTAAGAATTTGGAGACGTTGCACATTCTGTTGGGCTTTCATGTCCAGCCCACATGGCCCAATAGCAAAAAAGCAAAGGAAATTAAAAAAAAAAAAAAAATTGAACTAGTGGTGCTGTGTGTGTGTATATATATGTATAGCATGGGGTGAAATTCAACCAAAAAAAAAATAAAAACAATATTCACCGAAAAAGCATCGAAAGGGTGAAAAGGAAAGGAAAAAAAGATTTGGAGAATTTGATTTTATGTTGTTCCTTACATCCATGAAAATACGTCCATTAAATCCTGACAATGAACGAGGAAACTTCAATACAAAATTTGGAGTATGAAGTAGAGTTCTCTTTCGCTCGTTGATATTTTATATGTATTTTCGCGATTTCACGGTTAGCTTAATTTGTCATCATACAAGTCTGAGGTTGAAATTTTTTCTTTTTTTTAATCGATTTCTACCTATATTAATCCGGCCCACTCAACACAGGTAGTTCGTGAGAAATTATCAAGTGCAAAATTTTAGACTTAATTAAGCGCAACATTTTCAAGATATTATAGCATTCCAATGGATAAAGATTTAAATATAGTGTACCAGCAGATACGTTATCAAAAACATTGTTAAAATATGTATAAGCACCTTAAACAATTTAAGTGTATACATATACTTTCAAAAACAACGCTAGAAATATCATAAATAATTAATAGTTTTCGATACTTTAATACAATATATATATATATAAGTATATTTTGGGAATTTAGAGAGTTTATCTGCCCATGCATGGACAGGTCTATAGGAAAATAACATACATTATGTTGTATATTTTGAAGATCAATCCTTACTAAAATACCAAATATTAGGTGCTTGAACATATAAACATGAGGTCATAGTTTGAATTTTAAGTTATATTTATATTTATGCTGCATAATCAATATACCATATCATACCATTCTTTTTACTCTTTATAACTTTCTATTTAAATATTTTTTATTTTTGTTGATATAACAAGAATTACACAAGTTTTACCCATTGATTCTATTTCATGATGAATTGATTGTTACACCTATGTATATCCCATGATGAAAAATGTAAATAGTTTTTGCAAAGTTTATCCAGCTACCTTAGTAATTTCCTTAAAAATGATTGAAGTTTCATGTTATATATACTTTAACAAACAAAATCCTTTTATATGTGTAAGTTGTAATATATACTCAACATCAAGTGAATATTTTCCTATGAGTTTTTTAATATTAACTTATGTTCCCTTCCCCCAAACCCCGCAACCACCCCCGCACCCCCCACTCAACACTCTCGCATATTCTGCATTCATCTTTGTGCATCTAACCAAAAGTTTTGAAGGTGTACTTGCAATTAATCCATTAACAAAATTGATTTGTAGTACGAAGTACTGTGCCAACAGCCAGACATGATTGTTTGAGTCCACTAGCACATGTCCAGGTGCTTTTATCTTATTTCATTGTGGAATTCAACATGCAGTCACTGGCTTATTTTCCCATTCGGCTTTACTTTCGTGTCAATCAGTCGGTCCCTCTATCAATGCTCATCCATAAATACAATCAAAGTTCTAAAGCCAGGAAAAACCGAATCCACCATGAATGGACCTAACTTGGAGATACGCATAGTGCTGACAAAATTTTCAATTTGCGAGTTCTCATACATAAATCGCTATCCAAGAAAAATCGGGAAAATTATACGTCGGAGAATCAACTTTAGAGTTAAAGTTTAAATAAATGGTCTAATTTTTAAGTGATTTAAATAGATAATCAACATTATATTAAATAGTTTAAATAGAAAATTGAACTTTTAAATGGTAAAAATAGAAGATTAATATTATAATAAGTAATTTAAAAAAAAAATTAAAAATCTAGTTTAACTTTAGATTATAATCCTTTTATTTAAACCACTTATCCAAACCACTTCAAAGTTCAGTTCAATCCTCTATTTTATATTAGCATCAAATATTGATCACACTTATGTATAATTCTTCCAAGAAAAACCATACAAACCATTTAAGTGTGGTCATAGCAATGAAAAAGATTCATCCATAAAAACAAGTGTTAATATTAATAAAGCTTTTCTCTCCAAAACTTAAACACTTACAAAATTAAGATTTTTTCAAACATTTTACACTCGTTGGTGATATGTTAAGGCCTTATAATATAAGATTTATATAAGAGCATAATAATCTATTCAAGAATTTATGATGTTTTGTTAGATCCTTTTTTTATACTCTTTTTTCTCTTCCAATCAGTTATCGTTAAGTAGCTCATTGACACACTGCTGTGTCTAACGATATAGAGGCACATTTTATAGCCATGTGTACCCTCTCATGAAGAACATAAAATATAGTGAAAAAAAAAAACCTAAGTACTTCATATGGGATTACCCTTCAGACACCACCAACTTTATGGACACAGCAGAAAAAATGCTTTAATAAGACTAATGTATCATATATTCTAATAAATGATAAATAACTATCAAAAAAATTTTAACAAATATGAAACCACTATCATTATTATGTATTTAAATGTCATTAGTACTTTTAGTACCAATTAATCTTTTTTCTAGTAAAGATGCCTTACTTGTGAAAACTAGATGGATATAAGCTTGTGAACTAGATCGATATAGTCAGTTTTTTGTTTTTTTTTTTTCCCTCTTTTAATTTTTGGGGGAATGACATGGATCCAAAACTTTTAATCCTTCGACCAAATCTTCTCAATGAGTATAAATATAATCATGATGAAGGCAAATTTCTTAATTTATCTAAAGTGGAAATTTATCCATAATGGGATAACATAAATATATCCTCCTTAGTTGTGATATGAAACTTACATCTTATTACTTAACTTTATAGAGGTAGTATACAATAGAGTAAATTGCAAATATCATCCTAAAAACTTTTATAATTGTTCATCTTGAAAACATGCCAAAAGTCATATTTTAATGACACTCCTTGCTCTCCTTGAACCTGTAATCTAAATTGAGTGGCTTCTTGTACTAGTTCTTGGCCCATGATTTGTTTCTTGCTTACCTCATCTCAATGAATAGGTGACTTGCACTTTCTTCTATACAATGCTTTATATAGAACCATTTATATAATTACTTAGTAGCTATTGTTATAAATAAATTCAACTAGAAGTATGTATTCATTCTGGTTACCATTAAATTAAGTATGTAAGCTATCTGCATATCTTCTAAAATCTGTATAGTCCTCTTAGATTGTCCATTAGTTTGAGGGTAAAGCGGTGTTGAACTGCTCTTTGCTACTTAAAGAGTTCTATAAGCTTTTTCGAAATCTGCTTATAAATCTGGCATTTTTATCAAAGATTATAGACTTTGAGACTCTATGAAACTTGACCACCTCTTGAATGTATAACCTTGCTAATTTGTCTAATTTATACCCTAAGTTGATCGATGTAAAATGAGCTAACTTTGCGAACCTATCAATAACCACTCAAATGGTATTGTGAACCGAAAACCAAAAAACAAATTTGGACCAAATTCATTTGATTTGAATTAATCACTTTAAATGGGAGTATGATTTTCAAGTTAGAAATTTTTTGAATCCTACCACTCGTGCAATGTAATTAAGGAGGAGTACACTAGGTTTCTAACATACTGACAGCAATATACAAAAAGGAATTGGGTATCATTATTTAGAGTTAAAGAATATAGTAAATTGGATGTGAGAGAAAGTAAAACAAAAATGGTGGCATCAAGGTGTATAATGTGAGCAAGATTCATTAAACTTATTTTATGTTATATTTTGTATGGCTAACATTTTCTTGCACCCCATTAAAAATCATCCTACCCAGTTATTTAACTATCTTCAAGTAATGTTATATGGTGAAGCAAACTTGAATGCCCTTTTTAATCAAATCATTTCATATTCTAACTATTTGTGTTGGCGATTAACCAATCGGCGTTCTTTTCATTTTAGTTATAATGATTGAGGATGCACTTCTCCCTAAGTTCATTTCAAAAGCCATGTGCATAGTAAAATGGATGCAAGAAAACATAATTTGAGGCATGTGTTTTTCCGATAAAACATAAAAATGAATCAAATGAATGAAAACCATATACTTTGCAAATGGATGACTCACGTTGATGACACATAGCACACACGTTGTTTTCATATCTCTAATGTATACTGTCTCACACGTGGAAGCACATCGGCTTTTAATCCTTTCGTCAAAACAACAATAGCCAAGGGCTCTTGGCCCTTTGTTTGACCAGGCCAAACTTTATTTTTAATTTCATACTTAATTAAGTTCCCCATTTTTGGGAACATTTTAGTCCAATGATCAATTATAACTCGGGAACTACTATGGGATAAAATTCGAGACACCTTAATTTAATAATTAATTCTAACTCCAAGTTATTAATCGATTCATTCGCCCCCTCTGAGTTCGACAAAACATACTGTTAGGTACATACTAGAGTTACCCATAAAAATCCCAGTTCTTCTTATGATTAAGGTTAAAGCATAAGATTGGTACATTCGATGCTAAATCTTGCATTCACGCAGCATTTTATGAGAATGCAAAATTTATGGCATTCGGTGTCATTAAAATATCTATAAATGTAAAAAGTAATCATTAAATTCCGATATGTTAAAAAAGGACATCCATTAGAATGGCTCATGCACAAAGTTATTTTGATGGCATTAACCCCTGCCCAAAAAATTAAAAAAAAAAATTACTATTTATATTTACAAGTTTTTTTTTTATTTGTTAAAAATGTAAAATGTAGTACATGTGAAAATATTGCTTTTTAAATACGAAAAATAATTTTTGAATGCACAATGTAAAAATGGAGTTTTAAATGGCTAGAATAATTGCTCCCATTAAAATAAATATTTTGATATATTTGTAAAATTTGTCAACCAGAACTTTGAAAATTGCTATGTGTATTATATAAATTCAATTTAATTAGCATGATACACATTAGAAAAACCCTGCATAAACTTTCTAGGTTTTAATGAGTGGAATTTCACTCTAGAATAACTGGAAAGCAATTCTGAGAGTTTCCCAAATTTGTAAGAGAATCATGAGTAAGTAAAGTAAGTAAAAAATCATCATAATTCCAATGCACTCTCCTCTTTCTGTTGTTATAGTAAATTGCTCGATATTGACATTGTCCATATGAAATCAGAAACTAAATTGTTTTAATTGATAAAATTAATTATGAAATTTCGTAGCATAATTTTAATTGATAAAATTTTTAGATGACCAGAGCAAATATATTCATGGACAAGATCTGAATCAAGAAAAAATTATTATAAAAAGTACGTCGATACTTTAAATTTCCATAATAATCCACTTATTGCATTCTTTCTTGATGAGTTAAGCGAATAACATTCATGCACAAGGAACATCTGCCTTTAGCACAAGTGCCAAAGTGTGGTACAGTTATCACAACTGTAATTGGCAGTTGTTGATGTTGGTGAATTCTCTGCCTACAAGATGATTGGATTTTTTTACAGTTTCATTTCGTTGTTATTTTTGGTAGGAACAATACCGTTTATTATCTAATCTTTAATTTGTATTTATTTAAATTTTAATTATTAAACGAATTATTAATTCAATAATTTAATTTTAAAATAATATAAATGAATAATAAAATAAAGGGAGAGACGAATCCGTTAAAAACAAGAACAGGACCATGATTAGACATCTGTGATTGATCTTATAGCCTTCCATTTCCATTTTAGAGTTGGAACTTAGCTAAAATTCTCAAGTTTCATGAAAATATAAAACTCTCTTAAGCTTGGATGGTATCAGGTACTTCCAAATTTATGATTCTTTTCACGTTTCCT
Organism: Lumnitzera littorea; assembly: GCA_024138015.1. Taxonomy (NCBI): domain Eukaryota; kingdom Viridiplantae; phylum Streptophyta; class Magnoliopsida; order Myrtales; family Combretaceae; genus Lumnitzera; species Lumnitzera littorea. The sequence continues at coordinate 152,986,526 of JAMXBB010000001.1, read as the reverse complement.
TCTGTTAAGATTATGCAATGTTATTTTGTATATATCCCTTAAATGATTAAAAGTCAAATCATAAATAGTCAGAGACGGTTGGATGTTTACGGATACTTAAAAAAACGAAATAAAAAAATAATAAATGGTTGAGTGTTATTTCTTCTATAAGTAGATCGTGGAGTATTAAGTATTAAAAAATATATAAGAATACTTAACAAGCCATGTACTATTTTATTTACTTGACTCATCCATAATTAAGAATAGACAACATGGTACACAGTACACAGTGCATATATAAAAACCTCACCAAGTCAACTCCCACACCAGATTTAGGAATATATATACATATATACACATTGGAACTGAAAACATTAACAAATAAGAAGAAAATCCTGGAGCGTAAAATTCCAAATGGCTCTTCTAAGGGAGATTGAAACATACAAAGCGTTTATGTCATTGGCTGCTTTGGCATTTTTTGGTTTATTTGTACGTTTATACAGCGTGCTAGTGGTGAAGCCAGGAAAACTAAGATCTGTGCTAAGGAAACAAGGAATTGATGGTCCAAAACAATCTTTTCTGCTTGGAAACCTTAGAGAGGTTAACAAAGCCAGGTCGGAGAACGTCAAGTCCCCAGCCGGCCAATTCCCTCTCCATCACGACTATTCTGCTGCTCTCTTTCCCTTCTTTGGGAAGTGGAGAAAGCAATATGGTAAACGTTACTTTACAACTGGTCTTCCATAATCCATAACTAACTAGGATGTTCCCCGCACCCGAGGGATTTGTTTCTCTTTCCCTGTTTAATGTCCATCCCCATTGATAAGTGCTACGCTTGTATTGCAATTTTAAAGTTCCATAATACTGTTTGCAGGTGATGTTTTCATGTTTGGTCTAGGAAACATGCAGGTTCTCTATGTGAATCAGCCGGACGTGGTGAGAGAAATAACAACATGCACATCTTTGGACTTTGGGGTACCTTCTTTTGTATATCAAACATTAGCTCCTTTGCTAGGACAGGGCATTTTGACTTCTAATGGGACTTTTTGGGGCCATCAGAGAAAAATCCTTGCTCCTGAATTGTACGTGGACAAGGTTAAGGTATGGCGAACTCAAATCCCATTTTTACCTACCAACTGATTTTGTTTTGTATCATCTAAATGGTGATGACCCTGAAAACATCTGCAGGGAATGATAAACTTGGTCACGGAATCTGCGACTAGTTTGGTTGATTCCTGGAAAAATAGGATTGAGAAAGCAGGTGGAAGCGCAGATATTAATATCACGCAATATTTGAGATGTTTCTCAGCAGATGTCATCTCCAGGGCCTGCATTGGAAGCAATTTTTCCAAAGGAGAAGAGATTTTCTATAAGCTAGCATTGCTCGAGGAAACTTTGTTTAAGAGAGTGCTTTCTGCAATTACTCCCCTCATGAGGTACGATTATATTCTATTTATACAATGCTTTAAAGGAGCTACGATTGATCCCGCAATTACTGACTAAGTAAAGATGGACCCCCAAACTCTCAAAACTAAACTTGTAAAATTTAAAAATATAAGCTAAAACCGTTGCTTTTATAATCCTTTTGGTAAGGATTTTGGGGTTTTAGGAATTGTATTTGACCAGTAGTTTTCAGGTGTAGTTGAAATTGTCTTTTTCTTTTTCTTGTTTTTTTAATGGCAGATATTATTGAAAACTAATTCCACATGCTTCATGCTTTTCTGAAGGTATCTCCCTGGCAAAAAGAATAGAGAAACATGGGCATTAGAGAAAGAGGTAAACATGCTCATACTCCAAGTGGTAAAGGAAAGACAAGAAGCTTCATATGAGAAGGATCTCCTACAGATGGTCCTTGAAGGTGCCAAAAACAGTGATCTGAGCCAAACAGCAATGGATCGCTTCATTATTGACAACTACAAGAATATCTACTTTGCTGGCTATGGGACAACTTCCGTTGCGGCTGCCTGGTGCATCATGCTCTTGGCTTTAAGTCAGGAATGGCAGAATCGAGTTCGTACTGAGGTTCTTGAGATCTGTGGAAACCGCCTTCCTGATCATGGTATGATTCTTAAGATGAAACAGGTATGTGTCACTGCTGCGTTTAGGAAATTGATTCTAATCTAGCTAGTTTAGCCCTCCAGATATCCATTGAACTGATGGCTTAAGCCTAATCATTTTAGACATTGAAGCGCAAGTAACTGAAATCATTCATTCCTTGTAATCCATAATATGAATTTTGCAGTTGACAATGGTGATTCGTGAAACGTTACGACTATACTCGCAAGTAGCGTCGTTGTCAAGAGAAGCATACAAAGACATTAAATTTGGAAACATAAAAGTTCCAAAAGGAGCCATTGTATGGACCTCCATACCAACACTACACACAAATCCTGAGATATGGGGACCAGATTCCTAAAAATTCAACCCGGAAAGGTTTGCTAATGGGATTGCGGGTGCTTGCAAGTTTCCCCACCTCTACATGCCGTTCGGGGGTGGTCCTCGGGTGTGTCTAGGCCAAAACCTAGCAATGCTGGAGTTGAGAATACTCATAGCTCTCATTGTCTCCAACTTCTCTTTCAGTATCTCGCCTAATTATGTCCATTCCCCTACCGTAAAGCTGCTTGTAGAACCTGGAAATGGAGTTGATATCGTGTTAAAGAAGTTAACAGCCTAAACACAATAGTATGTGTGTACCGTGAAGTTTCCTAGGTGCTATGCGTATGAACAAAAATAAAGAAACAGTGAATAGAACAAGTGTGTTATCTGTGAGCCACTGCGTATACGAGAGAGAACAGAGGTTGAAGAAAGGGTATCTGTTTATTCAACTATCAAATAATGTACAGGCTCTAGTTTATATACAGATACTGTATGAAGAAAATTGCTAACTGAGTCCAACTAGTTTTGCTAACCACTGCTAACTAACCGACGGAAAATAAACTAACTATCTTCAAAACTGAATAATTAACTTCTCTAACACATTTTCTAATGTAATTGAACCAATGTAAGTCCTTCAATAAACACATTTTCTAATTGTTGTTTAGTTGAAACATGAATACGTAAAAGAACACCCTCAATGGCTTTGTCTTGAGCAAAATGAAGGTCCATCTCCAAATGTTTAGTTCACTCATGAAATATCGGATTATTTGCTATGTGTATAGCTGACTGATTATCATAGAAAAGTTAGATGGGCAATGAAAAAGTAATGTGAAACTTTTTGAGCAAAGTAACAAGTCAAAGTACTTCACACGTAGTTGCTACTAAGGCATGAGATTCTAATTCAGCAAAACTCCTCGCTACTGTCTATTGCTTCTTCGACTTCCAGCTAATAAGTGGATTTCCTAAGAACACACAAAACCCCGTAATAGAGCATTGTGAGTCAGGAAAACCACCCCAATTGCTATCATTATAGACTCAAACAATAAAATCATTAGAAGAAGAAATCAAAATCCCCTATCCTACTGTCACTTTGACATATCACAAAAGGTGCTCCAATGCATGTTGATGTGCTTGCAACAAATTATCCATAAACTGACTCAAACATTCACTACATAAGTGATGTTAAGTCAAGTAATGCTCAAATACAATAGTTTTCCAATGATCTTTCTATAACATGTAGAATCAACTAGGTTAGCAGCATCATTTCAAGAGAGCTTGTGATTAACCATGATTAGTGTCAAGAGAGGCTTAGCACAAGGAAATCCAGTCTCAACCAACAGATCTAGAGTAAACTTCCTTTGTGATAACACTAATTCTTGTGTTGATCGAGCAAGTTCAAGACCAATAAAGCATTTGAGTAGGCCAAGATCCTTAATCTTGAACTAAGTATGCATAAAGCTTTTAAAATGATCAATAACCTCTATTTTCTTACTTGCTCCTGGAATATCATCTACATGCACAAGCACCATAAGTAGATCATCATCTGTTCCTTTAATAAACGGGGAATAATTACAATATGACTAAATGAAACCATAAGCTAACAATGATTCTATGAGCTTGGCATTCCATTGCCTGGATGACTATTTTAAGCCACAGAGTGACTTGGTAAGTTTGCAAGCAAGTTGAATACTACAATAGATTGTTGAGGAATAGACAACCCGAAAGGAATTTCCATATATACTTCATGAAGATCACCACTAAGAAAAGTGTTGTGTACATTCATTTGATGTGCATGCCAATTATAAGTGGTTGCCAAGCAAAAGAATACTCTTACTATAGTGTGTTTGATTACTGGACTAAAAGTTTTCGTGTAATCAAACCCCTCCTTTTGGCTATAACCCTTAGGCATAAGGCAAGCCTTATACCTATCAATCCATCAACCTTAGTTTTGATTTTATACACCTACTTACACCCAATAATGTGCTTACCAGGAGGCAAAAGCACTATAGTCCAGGTGTTATTAGCAACTAAAGCTTCAAGCTCCTCATTCATAGCTTTACACTAAGACTCTACATGTCTAGCCTCTTCAAAAGAAGTAGGTTCTTTTGATTGAGACAACTTCGGACTAAAGGCCTAAAAGGAGGACGATAATGAGTCATATGATAGAACTTTGCTAATAGGATGTCTAGTAGAACAACCAATAGTTACATTAATTCCATCTTGAATAGCAAGAAGTCCAACATGATGGTCAGTAAGATAGGAAGGAAGCTTACGGTCTTTAGTATTTCTCCTAATAGCTGCTATACACTTTGTCATAGTACCACTAACTACTCGAACAACAGAAGAATCATGCTCATTATTAGCAAACTTAGTCGAGTAAAGGAATAGGGGAAAAAGATGCTTTACATAATTTAAGTCTTCAACAGATGGCAAATGAACCGTTGCTAAGGGCAAAGTAACATGAACTTGTGAACACAATTGATATAGGAAAACATGTTCAACAAAGTGAACATCTCATGAAAACAAATACTTCTAAGTCACCAAATTAAACAGTTTATAACCCTTTACTCCAGTAGGATATCAAACAAAAACACAAGGGTGTACACGAGGACGAAACTTAGAACGGTCCCTAGTAAATAGTGGAACCAAAACACAAAGAGCCAAAAACATGAAAATGAGAATGTGAAGGTGACTGCCCAAATAACAACTGAAATAGAAACTTTCCTTCTAAAATATCAGTAGGCATGCAATTAACAATATATGTTGCTATCAGCACAGCATCACCCCGAAAACAAAGTGGCAATGAGGATTGAAATAAAAGAACATGTCCTGTTATGATTAGATGCTGATGTTTTCACTCAACAATTCCATTTTGTTGGGGTTTTTTAACACAAGAAGTCTGATGTATGATTGATGGGAATCAAGCTATGGGACTTTTGACCCGTAGCCGAGCCCAAGGACTAAAAGGGCTAGCACAATGAATCTTTATGTTTCAACCAACTCTTGACGAGGCCAAGTACTTCCTTGCCGAGTCACCTTTAATGCCATGCCGTATGACTGCCTATTATTCTGTGTTATGCCGAGTTGATGATTACTCTAATGCCGAGTCGACCAATCATTCGACATCATGCTTACCGAGAAGTTGAGAGATAGAGAATCTGGACTAACTAAGCCATCCCTGTACGGATAAGCCCACCTATTTGTACTTTTTGTCTACATCTCCTAACAACCTCGCTAATACAGTATCGCCACGTGTACAGTATCGTATGTAGAATCTATAGTATCAATGATTGTTTTTCTTGTATATTCATTTTTACCCTTTTGTATCTTGTACATTACTTTTTTAGGAAATGTCCTTATTGTCTTTTCCCTTTTAGGCAAGTTTCCCTAACTTACGGGTATAAATACCCCTGTACTTGTAGCTGTAACTTATTAGATTACCTTCAATACACTTAAGTACTTTCTTCTTTACGTAAAAACTGCTTATTTATTCTTGGCATCACTCTTATCATTTCCCTTAAGCAAGGTTAGGTGGCAAGCAACCTCATTGAACCAATTCATGCGTCACATCGAATTGTGCCGTAAGTCCTTAGAAATTTCATTAGTGTGTCATATCCTCTGGAGCTGTTCGTAGGTTTTTGCTTACTGTTTCATTCGTCTTTGTCACTCTTTTCATATCTTTCCCCATTAACCATTTTCAAGCTTTCTACAAGCTTAGACCCATCCAACGATCAACCTTGTCTATTCTTGGTCACAGTTCGCAACATCTTGGTATTAGAGAGGAAGTTTTGTATGAGCTGTAGTTAGTTCTTCTTGAGTCCTATTATACTCTGTTTTGCATATGTGAAACAGAGCAAGCTACTATGTTCATTTGACTGTTGTGTTATTAGTTGTTCGCTTTTCGAAGTGTTTATTCTAATTTTAAATCTATGGAAAAAAAATGATAGACCCAAATATAAATGTTAGTACTGGTGATGACAATAGAGTTGTCCACCATGGACAACAATCTCAAAGAACTCCCAGAACCACTGACAAGAAACTTGATGAGGTAACTAACCTTTTGATAGATCTGACTAGAGTTGTTCATGCCCTATCTTGCTAATCTACTAAGGCCACGCAAAACACTCCATAAGCTACTCAACCTATTAGAGGTCAAAACCGAGCTCGACTAATTTAAGGTGGAGGAGTTAACGGATGAGTAAGGCAAAGGATAGGTCTGAGAGAACTTGATGAGGAGGAAGAAGAGTATTTTGAAGAGGAGCGTGTACGAGTCCTCAGAGCATCCGACCATATCAAGCTTCGAATTTCGAGTTTCAATGGATCTGGGAATGCTGACAAGTATCTGGATTGGGGAGAAAAGGAGGAGAGGAGTTCTACTGATGTAAAAGAAAAATTGACCTCCACCCTGGTATTAGTATTACCCGACTTCGACAAAATTTTTAAGCTAAAATGCGACGCATCGGATATTAGAATAGGTGTTGTCCTGATGCAAGAAAGCCAACCAATTGCCTTCCACAATGAGAAACTCCGAGGACCACAACTGAACTACTCAATGTATAACAAGGAACTTTTGGCATTGATCCTAGCAATACAAGTATGGCAACATTACTTATTGCCAAAAGAATTTGTCATATATACTGACCATCAATCGCTGAAGTACCTTCGAAGTCAGACCATATTGTTGAAACGGTAGCCGAGATGGGTTGAATTCCTTAAGAGGTTCAATTTTATGATAAAGTACAAGCAAGGAAAAAGAAACGTAGTTGCAGATGCTCTTTCGTGGAGGCATGTGCTCTTATCAGAACTGCAAACTAAGCTGTTTGGTTTTGCAAGTGTCAAAAAACAGTATTCCGGGGATCCATACTTTGGACCAATAATTTTGCAATGCGTAGATGGGAGGACAGTGGATGAGTATTATGTAGATGATGGACATCTGTTTCAAGGGGGGAAACTATACGTGCTGACTTGTTCTCTACGAGAATTATTAATCAGGGAAGCCCACAACGAAGAACTCTCTAGATACTTTAGAGAGAAGAAGACCTGTAAACTATTGAATGGCCAATTCTTTTAGCCGAAAATGAGAAGAGATATGCACCGAGTTGTCAAAAGCTATACTGTATGCAAAAAGGCCAAGTGCTAAGCCGAACAAAATAAAGCAATGCCCCTACTTGTTCCGACAAAGCCGTGGACTGAACTGAGTATAGACTTTATTCTCGAACTACCGCGAACCACCCAAGGTAAAGATTCTGTAATGGTCGTCATGGATCGGTTTAGTAAGATGGTACACTTCGTGCACTGCATCAAAACTAACGACGCCTCGGCTATTGCTTCTCTTTTCTTACAGGAAATTGTGCAGATACATGGTGTGTCAAGATGTATAATCTCTGACAAAGACCTAAAGTTCTTAAGCCATTTCTGAAGAACCCTGTGGTGTTTACTGGGAACCAAATTACTCTTCAATGCCTCATGTCACACCCAAACGAACTGCCAAACAAAGGTGATTAATCGTGCTTTGGGGTCACCGCTCCGAGCTACAGTAGATAAGAACTTAGCTGATTGGGACGTTTGCTTGCTAGTGATCAAGTTCGCTTATAACCGAACCATACATGATACCACTAAGCAGACTCCCTTCAAGGTAATCTATGGATTCAATCCCAAATTGCCCCTCGACCATGCCCATGCACCAGCACCCGCGCAAGAGGACTCTAACGCCTCGACCAGAGCACAATCTCTTCAATACATCTATGACAAGGCCACTCAACACATTGAATAAGCTATTAGAAGAATGCAAGAAAAGACCAAGGGTTAGTCGGCCAAAAAATTTAGTCGGGAGGCTTGGTATGGCTACACCTCAGCAAAGAACAGTTTCCCAGCAAGAGGAAGAACAAATTATCTACAAAAGCGGAAGAGCCTTTTGGAATCCTTTAGAAAATCAGTAACAACACTTACAGGTTAAAACTGCCTGAGGACTGGGGTTTCTAATGCCTTCAACATTGCCGACCTTAGTCCATATCACCCTGATGAAGAACTGAGCAAACACCATTTAGATTTGATCCCAAATCCAAAACAATCGAAGGGAATGATAAGAATCAAGCTACGAGACCTCTGACCCGCAGTTAAACCCAAGGACTGAAGGGGCTAGCATGACGAATCCTCATGTTCCAACCAACCCCTGCCGTAGCCGAGTACTTCCTTGCCAAGTCACCTTCAATGTCGTACCGTACGACCGCCCATTATTCTATGTTATATCGAGTTGATTATTACTCTAATGCCCAGCCAACCAATCACTCGACACCATGCTTGCCGAGAAGCTGAGGGATAGAGAATTCAGACTGACTAAGCCATCCCTGCACGAACAAGCCTACCTATCTGTACTTTTTATCCGCATCTCCCAACAACCTCGCCAATGCAGTATCGCTACTTATACAGTATCATATGTAAAATCTGTAGCACCAATAATTGTTTTCCTTGTATATTCATTTTTACCTTTTTGTATCATATATATTATTTCTTTAGGAAATGTCCTTTTATCTTTTCACTTTTAGGCAAGTTGCCCTAACTTACGGGAATAAATACCCTTATACTTGTAGCTATAACTTATCAGATTACCTTCAATACACTTGATAATATGGACTCGTGGGTGAACATACGAACACAATATCACGCATAACCAAAGGGGTGGGTCCAAGCCGCAAGATGGCTTGAAAGGTAAATGATAGTCGAAGGTTGAGTAAGGGGTTCCCGTACACTGATGAATGATATGACCCACTGATGAATGATATGACGCACCGACGCCTCACACAAACTCAAGTCATATTTAATATGACGTATAAGTATGACCGAAGGTCACTTGCCACTAGTCCATGCTCAGAAGGGCTAAATAAGAGTAGGCTAAGAATAAGAAGGACACTTAGCTCAAGAAAGTGAAAAGTTTAGTATATTCTCTGTATTATGATGTCTCAACTTTTACAGTATGACGATATTTTATATCATCTCATTAGGGTAAATCCTAAGTTATAGAAATTAGAAAAGAATGATCCTAATTTGCTAAAAACAAAAGAGAGTAATTTATAAGGAAAATATGAAATCGTGTAAAAGAAGGAACGCGGATGTCCTTTATCAGAAAGGACAGTACGAATGTCAATAAAGGATAATGTGTGCACATTTTCACGATGATTCTGACAGTATTGTGGTCCGGGCAGGGGTAAGCCTTGGTTCAAGCCCGTTCAACATTAGAAGGGGTTGGACAATGGTTGGTTCATGGATGGTTCACATGAAGGTGGCTTCGGATGGTCAACTCCTAATAGTTCTGATCAACCTCGACAACAGTAGGGATTGCTGCATTTAGATTTAGCACTGGGACTATGGTTTAGTAGAAGGTTCAGCTCGACATGCTGGTTGATCACCTCAGCAACATCTTGGATGACATGGAGAGCAAAGTAACTTGACAAATCAGACAAGAGCAAGTACTGCTCCTCGATGCTTAACTCACCTCGGATAGCTCAACGGACCACCTGAGAGAGCCATCGGGCTCAGGAGTGTGTAATCAACCCTTGATCCCTATCTAGGTTGTTTGAGATTTGGAATCAAATTTGGTTTAGGTCCAATTTGCTCGTCATTAGGAGTGTAAGGTTGGAGGTCGGCAATGTTGAAAAAGTCTGAGACTCCATATCCTTCAGGTAATTCAATCCTATAGGCATTAGGATTGATCTTTTCAAGCACTCTGAAAGGTCCGTCGGCCTTAGGAGACAACTTGCTTTTCCTTGAGTTTAGGAATCGTTCCTTACTAAGATGTATTCAAACCAAATCGCTTGGTCGAAATTCTCTCTTCTTCTGTCATCGACTTCACTTCTTAAACTTAATAACAGCTCAACCCAGTTACTCTATAACCTTTTAGTGCATAGTTTTGATGGCTTCAACTTTCTTGATGGTTGACTGATCATCAACATCAATTCTCGGTTAGGGTACTTGGTCCAATAGGAGCTTGGGGTTGAACTCTTAGGCAACTTCAAATGGAGACATACTTGTGACGCAGTAGGCAGTCCGATTATAGGCGAATTCGATGATTAGCAAACATATATCCCAATCGACCATGTTTCGTCTAACAGCAACCCGTAACAAAGTTCCCACATTTCGATTGATAACTTCGGTCTACCCATCGATCTATGGATGACAGGACATGCTGTATAATAACTTGGTTCCCAATCGCCTCCAAAGTGTCCTCCAAAAGTAGCTCATGAACTTAGGGTCTTGATCTGAAACTATGGTTCTAGGCACGCCATGAAGCTTAATCACCTCCTGCAAGAAAAGAAAAGAGATAGCTGAAGCATCGTTAGTCCTAAAACAAGGCACAAAATGTGTCATCTTGTTAAATCGATCCACAACCACTATGATGGAGTCCTTCCCTCGAGACGTCCTCGGTAATCCTAACATGAAGTCCATACTCAGCTCGGGCCATGGTTTGGTCGAGATCGGCTAGGGTTGGTAGTGTCCTTGCTCGGCTCAGCTCTTCACTTTTCGGCAAGTCGCACATCTTTCCAACATAAATTAAACATCTCTCTTCATCTTTGGCAAAAAAAATCTGAAGGATGATACCTCATAAGTTTGGCGCTGGCCAAAGTGTCCCGTCAATCTCCCTCCATGCGCCTCACGCACTAACAATTCTCACATGGAATAGGTTAGGATACATACTCTGCTCTTTCTGAATAAGTATCTGCCCTCCCTATGATAGTCGTCCAGCATCCGTCTTTCTTCACATTGGACTTAGATAGGACCAAAGTGTATTTCCTCAACAAACAAATTCTTGATGGTTGAAAACCCAAGTAACCTCGTCTGTAGTTCAATCAGGAAGGTATGTCATCTCAATAAAGCATCGGCCACTACATTGCTCTTTCCATTCTTGTATTTTATGACATAAGAAAAACCCTCCATGAATCAACCCCCTTGGCTTGTCTCTAGGACAACTTCGATTGGCTCTTTAGATATCTTAAGGATTCATAATTAGTGTAAATCACAAATTCCTTAAGCAGTAGGTAGTGTTGCCACACCGTTAGGGCTTGAATTAAGGAGTAGAACTCCTTGTCATAAACGAAATAGTTAAGTATGGCTCTTCAAAGTTTCTTGCTAAAGTAAGCAATAGGTCGGCCTTGTTGCATCAACACAGTACCTATGCTTAGTCCGAATGCATTACACTCTACTTCAAATATCTTGTCGAAGCTTGGCAGAGCTAAGAAAGGGGCTGTAGCCAATCTCTCTTTCACTTCCTTAAAACTCCTCCTCTCTTTCTCACCCCATCTAAATTCAACATTCTCCTTCTAGAGTTCGGTAAATGGGGCGACAATCGTACTAAAGTTCTTTATGAATCGGCGATAAAATGATGCCAGGCCGTTGAAACTCCTTACATCAGCAGAACAGGTCGGCTCAGGCCATTCTATAATGCTCTTATCTCTCCTCATCAACTCGGATGCCTCCTTCACTCACAACAAATCCCAAGAAGATCACCTCGCATTAGCAGAAATCACACTTCTTCAAATTGGCATAATGTTATTCAGCTCGGAGTTTTGTAAGCACTTGTCGAATATGTTCTCGATGCATCTCCAGGTTAGGACTGTATATTAGAATGTCATCAAAATAAACTACAACAAACCTTCCCAATAACTCGTGGAGCACATGATTCATAAGTCGCATGAATATGCTTGGCACATTGGATAGCCCAAATGGCATTACAAGCCATTCATATAAACCATGTCGTGTCTTGAAGGCGATCTTCCACTTATCGCTTATCGCCTTTACACATCTGAATCTTATGGTATCTAGATTGGAGATCAATCTTGGAGAACACTCTTGCTCCACTTAACTCATCTAGCATGTCATCAAGCTTGGGTATGGGATACCTGTACTTGATGGCTCTTCGATTGATAGCTCGACTATCCACGTACATCCTCTAAGAACTATCCTTCTTTGGCAATAACAAAGCCAGCATAGCATAGGGGCTCAGGGACTTGCGTACATACCTTTTCTTCATGAGGTCATCTACTTGCCTCTGCAGCTCAGCAGCTTATTCAAGGTTCAGCCTATAGGTAGGCTTATTCAGTAGTGTAGCTCCTGATTGCAGGTCAATCGTATGCTCGACACCTCGGATTGGGGGTAGACCCTATGATAGTTCCTCTAGAAACAGGTCGGCAAAATCCTCCAATAAGGTTTTTACCTCGATCGGTAGCTCTTTCTCTCTAGGTCTCATCTCCAGAAGTCTCCTAACAAGTAGATAGGTCGATCCCAATATTACGTGTAACCAAAGAGGTGGATACAGGCTGTAAGATGGCTTGAAAGATAAATGATAGTCGAAGGTTGAGTAAGGGGTTCCCATGCACTAATGAAGGATATGATACACCAACGCTTCACACGAGCTCAGGTCACACTTAATATGACGCATAAGTATGATTAGAGGTTAGTCGCCACTAGTCCACACTTAAAAGGGCTAAATAAGAGTAGGTCAAGAGTAACAAGGACACTTAGCTCAAGAGAATGAAAAGTTCAATATATTCTCCGTATTATGATGTCTCAACTTTTACAGTATGACGGTATTTTATATCATCCCATTAGGGCAAATCCTAAGTTACAGAAATTACAAAAGAATGGTCCTTATTTGCTAAAAACAAAAGAGAGTAATTTACAAGGAAAAGATGAAATCGTGCAAAAGAAGGAACGTAGATGTCCTTTGTCAAAAAGGACGGTACGAATGTCAGTAAAGGACAATGCGCGCTCATTTTTACGATGATTCTGATAGTATTGTAGTCCAAGCAGGGGTGGGCCTTAGTTTAAGCCTGTTCAGCATGGGAGTGGCTTCGAATGGTCGACTCCTGATAGTTCTAATTAGCCTCCGCAACAATGGGGATTACTGCATTCAGATTTGGCACTAGGACTATGGTTTAGTGGAAGGTTCGACTCGGCATGTTAGTTGATCACCTCGGCAACATCTTGGATAACATGGAGAGCAAAGTAGCTCAACAGATTAGACTGGGGCAAGTACTGCTCCTCAGCGCTTAACTCACCTCGGACAGCTCGGTAGACCACCTGAGAGAGCCCTTGGGCTCGGGAGCATGTAATCGACCCTTGATACCTATTACTTGAGTACTTTCTTCTTTGCATAAACACTGCTTATTTACTCTTGACATCACTCTTATCATTTCCCTTAAACAAGGTTAGGTGGTGAGTAACCTCATTGGACCAATTCGTGCATCATATCGAATTGTACCGTGAGTCTTCGGATGTTTCATTGGTACGTCATATTCTCTAGAGCTGTTTGTGGGTTTTTACTTACTGTTTCATTCGTCTTTAGCACTCTTTTTGTACCTTTCCCCACTAACCATTTTCGAGCTTTCTGCAAACTTAAACCAATCCAACGACCGGCCTTATCTGTTCTTAGTCACGGTTTGCAACAATGATACCCTTAGAAAAGGAAAAAGTTGTCAAAACAAACTCCTTTCCATTATCACTACGAATGATTTTGATTTGAGAACCAAACTATATGTTCACCATTTTAAAGAAGTCTGGAATGATCATAGCAACATCATGCTTTGACTACATCAAATATACCCAAGTTACCCCTATAAAGTCATCTACAATTATAAGAAAATATTTATGACCACCAATAGTAGGTGTAGCATAAAGACCTCAGATATCTAGATGGATCAACTCAAAAGCAGCAATAGTATTCTTAACATGTATAGGAAACACTGACCTCTTCTATTTTGCCAAAGGAAAGATCACACTATCAAATTGTTTACAATTTACTAGTTTGTTTGGCTGACTAATTTGTTTTAAATGTCTAAAGGAAGGATGTCCACAACGATAATGCCATACATCAAAATTTTTGAGTAAATTTGCTAATACATTTGAAAAAAAATTTTGTGAGTAAGAACCCCCTCCAACTAGCCCTAAAATACGAAATACTTGTTCCAGCAAATACAATCCATTCTTGGCTTTGGCTTGCCTAATCACTCTTTGATTAGAACAATCCTAAACCAAAGCAACACTCTTGGTAAAAAGAACATAACATCCGTTATCTTATATTAGTCGTGCAATTGAACATAACATCCACATTATCTTGTAAAGATAAAACTACAGTTCCAACATGAGTAGCCGCTATTTATTATCCATTGGGCGGCATGAGTAGCCACTTTTTCGTAGGTATGAAAAAGACTTAATGAGGTGATCATATGATCATTAGCTCCAGAGTCTAAAATCCAATCAACTACATGACTTTGTGTATCATGAAAAATATGTTGCTCAATACTTGCCATGTAGCTCATTGAAGCAACTTCTTCTTTAGCATCCTATGCAAAAGTAATAGGACAAGAATTCAAAGAAACTACTACTACAGTATTAGTATTGTACGCATCAAAAGTATTTAACGTAGATAACAAATTGATAACCTAATCCTTTGTAAGATTGAGTCTTCCTAAATCAACATTTAAAGAAGCAGAACTAGCATTAACAAATAAACCACCATTACAAGAACATTACACCTATACTTTATCAGACAAAGTATTCTTTGTATGGCCATATGAAACAACATGATTCATAACGGAAACTTGTTGTTCATTAAAACTTTTGTTTTTTAGATGCTAAGGGAACCCTACCAACTTATAATACTTATCCCTCAAATGTCCCTTCTTTTTACTGTAACTATAAACAATTTCATTCTACCTCATGACTTATTATCACCAACATTCACCATGGTAGAAGCTTCATTCAAAAACAAATATTTAGGACAATTAGCTCGCTAAAACTCATCTCTAATCACTAAATTGTATGCTTCGTCTAGACTAGAAAGAGGCTTCAAAACCAAGATGTGTGATCTAAGTGCGTAAAAACTCTCATTTAAGCCATTTAAGAATTCAAAATCACAATCTTTTTTAACCATCTCCACAAATTTTTCAAAACATTTATGATCATATGATCCACAAGAACAATGTGGTAGAGGTTTGTAGTTTCTTAATTCTTCTCAAATAATACTCAATTTGGCGAAATACTCATCTTCACTGCAAGAGCTTTGAACTACATTGCTCAACATATGATACAATTGACATATTCTTGTATCGTCGAGTTGAGAAAATTGTACCTTCAACTTATCTCAAATATCTTTAGCCAAGTGCATATAAAGCACTATTAAAGTAAGAGGAGCGGATACTAACCACAGCAACCATGCAATAATTAAATTGTTGCAGCAACTCTAAATAAGATATAGCTTATCTCTTGTTGCAGAAACTGGAATGGTGTCATCAACTAAACCTACTTTATTTCGAATAGAAAGAGCTAACAAGAATGATCTACCCTAAGTGTTATAGTTGAGACCAAATAAAACTGGTGTAATCGCAACAGAATTTTACAAATTGGAATGATGAATAATTCACATCCTCTGATGGTGAAGTACTCATGATGATTAATTAAGAAAGCTCTAATACCATGTAAAGTTTCCTCATTATTGTGCATATGAACAAAAATGAAGAAACAGTGAATAGAATAAGTATATTATCTATTAGCTATTGTATATACAAGAGAGAACAAAGGTTGAAGAAAGTGTATCTATTTATTCAACTACCAAAAAATGTATAGCCTCTAATTTATATATAGATACTGAATGAAGAAAATTGCTAACTGAGCCCAACTAATTTTGCTAACTGACGGAAAATAAACTAACAACTATCTTCAAAACAAAATAACAAACTTCTATAACATGTAGTAATTCGTTCTACTTTAATGAATTTTTGAGTTTCATGCTTGTAAGAGAAGAAAAAGAGACTTCCGTCTTGTCTTTATTTTACAAATGATTTAAATTTGGAGAATGTGATTCTATGGAGTTCCTTTGAGTCCATGAAAATACTTCAATTAAATCCTTACTGTGAGGAAACTTCAATACAGGATTCATAGGATGGAGTATAAGGTGAAGTACAAATCTTTTTCAATCCTTCTAACTGTTCTTATTAAATGCATATTTTCACGATTACACTATTGGCTTATTTTATTATAATGCCAGCCAAGGTTGAAATTTTCCATTTTTTCATCAATTTCAATTTATACTAATCCGATTCACTAAATAGAAATTGCTTGTGAGAAATTGTTAAGTGCAAAATTTTGGACTTAATTAAGCGCAAAACTATCAAGATAATATAGCATTTCAATGAATAGAGATGTAAATATATGGTGCAACAGCAGATACATTACCAAAAATAATGTTAAGATACATATAGTAACTTAAACCGTTAGTGTATGCACATATACCTAAAATGATCACTAAAAGGACCATAAATAAATACAGTTTTGATACTTTAGCAACAATTAGGGTTTATCCTCATAATTTTAGAAAAAGCATATTTTAGTGTTTAGAGGATTCATCAACCCCTACATGGATAAACCTACAAGGAAAAAACATGCATCATGTGTATACTTAGAATATCAAATCCTTAATAAGATACTAGACATTAGGTGCTTGAACTTATAAACATGAGGTCATGGTTCAAATTCTATAAGTAGCATTTTACTTTTTCTAAGTTACATTTATATTTATGTTGCATAATCAGTATATCATGTACCATTCTTTTCACTCTATTTATAGTTTTCTATTTAAACATTTTTTTGTGTTTTATTTTGTTGATATAACAAAACCAATACAAGCTTTACTTATTGATCCTATTTGGTTATGTATTGATTGTTAAACCTCACAATGAGTAAGTCGTAATGAAAAAAAGTAAATAGTTTTTTTGTTTAACCTCTTGCAAAGTGTATCTAATAACCATAATAATTTCCTTAAAAAAAATTAAGTTTGATTACAATTGAGTATTAGAAAGTGTTACACATACACTAAGGAACAAAATCTTTTTGTATGTATAAGATATAACATAATTGCAACATCAAGCAGATATTTTTCTATGAGTGACTTAATATTGACTTGTATAAGATAATTTCACTCCTCCCTTTCATGATTCCGCATTCATCTTTACCCACGTAATCAATAGTTTTAAAGATGTATTTGCAGTCAATCCATAAATGCAGTAGATACGGTTCTTAACTAGGGAAAAAAAAAAAAAAAGAATCCGCCACTAATGGAGGAAACTTAGGCATGGTTGAGAAATGTAGTGGTGTAAACAAATTTTTCAACTTATGAGTTCTCATACAAAAATGGTTATCCAAAAGGATTGGTTAGGGAAATCGAAAAAAATTATACAAGAGGATCAACATTTGGAGTCAATTTTAATAGAGGATCCAATATTCATGTAGTTTGAATAAAAAATCAATATTATATTAAGTAATTTAAATAGATGATCGAACTTTTAAATAATTAAAATAAAAAATCATCGTTATGATAAATGGTGTAAGTAGAAGATTAAATCTAGTTTTATTTTAGTTTTAATCCTCTAATTGAATCGCTTATAATGTTGATTTTTTATTTAAATTACTTGAAGTCTAATTCTCTATCAAACTTAACTCCAAATGTTAGACCCCTCATGTGTAATTATTCATAAGAAAATCCATTAAAACTATATGAGACAAATCCCAACGACGAAAAAAGATACATTAAAAATACATGTTAGTATTAATGAGGCTCTTCTCTCGGGTAATCTAAATACTTACTAAATTGATGTTTTTTCAAACATTTTACACTCCATGCTCGTGTGTTGAGCCCTAATAAAATAACATTTATAGAAGAGCATGGAAATCTATACAAGACTTTATGATGTTTCCTTAGATGATTTTTTTATTTTATTTTTTTCCCAATCAATATCACTAAATAGATCATTGACACATCGCTATGTCTAATGGTATAGAGGCAGATTTTATTGCCATGTATGCACTCTCATGAAGAACATAAAAGATCGTGAATTAAAACAAAAAAAAAAGTGGAAAAAAAATTTATATGGGATTGCAAGTGTAGATAAACTTCATCGGTAGTGGAGGAAAGGCTTAACGCTTAACTTTAATACTAATGAATCTTTTTTCTATTGAAGGTGTCTTAACTCTTACCTTATGAACTTAATAAATATGGTTGTAGAATTATGTCTTTATTTTTTTAATTTTTTGGGGGAATGGCATGGATCCAAAATTATTTAATCCTCTAACTATTAAACGTAATTTTAAGACATATAAATCATCATAAATAACATAATAATTGCAAGATCTTAAATAAACAAAATATTACGAGTAAAACATGAAGATACTTACTTGATGTGCAATTCATCATAATTATTAAGAGAAAGGTAAACTTGAACGACTTTAGACATTAGATCAGTACTTTTAATTAAATTTGGTTTCCCTCCCTTAACCTTTTTCTTGATGCTGTGAAGAACTAGATAGAATAATATTCTTAACTCTGCGTAACCGTAATTAGGTGGAGAGAAGTTCAATTTATATAGAGAGTATAACTTTAAATCTGATACGTCCATCATATTTCAAAATGAATGACTTAAATTTATTCTACTATTAAATAGGATTCCTAATTAAATAGGTGAACCTTAACCAAATAGAAAATATTAAAATATATATGATCAACTTTTGGATCACAATTCTAACATTTCCCTACTTGGTCTGACGGTTCATAACGTTAATATTTAAAAGTGTAAACATTGGGCACATATAAATAAATCTCATAATGCCATTCTTTCATCATAATTGACTTTAACATAACAAATCACACAGTGAGAGTTATGGTGGTCGTACACTTTCAAAGTGCATTCTTCCTTCCATATACTAAGGCACTAGTAACTTATCATATCAAGTTACATAATTTATATATAAATAGCATAATGTCCACATAATTGTTTTATAGATACCTCAATTTTTTGTTTAAAACATTAAGTATACACAAACATAAGGAATAAAAAATAATCGATAGAATTAGAAACATATCATTATTAAGTCATGAGCGTGCCATCATCATCATAATCAATCATTTGTAAGCCCTATAATTAAGTGTTTGGGGTTCAGTTTATAAAATTTAGAACAATCAAGTAAATTATTCAATCAAGCCCAAATTTTTCAACAAAGTTAGGAATATTAGTAAAAGTGATCTCGTGAGTTTGAATTTAGGAAAATAATTAATTATTATAATATTAAAATATGTGTATATTATCGGTTATTTATCAAAAATATGTAAAATAAGTTTCGATAACTAATAAATCAATAGAGATAAATTATATACACACTAAAAATCAGAAAATAACATAAATAATATTTAGAAGTATTTATTTATACCATATATGTATTTATGTGTAGGTAAAAATATACAAAATTACTTAAAATATCCAAAATATATTAAAATAATACTAATTAATTAAAGAAAATTTATTTGAAAAAGAAAAAATCAAGAAAAATATAGAAAAGAATGGAATTCTCCAAAATAGGGGTATGGCATGCTGGGAATAAAGAATGAAAATCAACCAATTAAATCAAGTCAAATAAACAGTAAAAAAAGGAAGAGATAAAGGGCATGTAGCACTTAGAAAATTAAAATAAAACCCTAATCTATGCTGTAAATTTAGAAAAACACATTCAAACACCATTTTGGTCATTTTAGAATCAAGAAAAAATTAAGACAAGGAGAGAAGAGAGAAAAAAATCAAATTTACCAAAAATTAAAAAATAGTATGCAATTAGGGGTTATAAGAGGAAACTATGACTAAAAACCACGTGGGAGTAGACGACCACTTGGGAGTAGACGATATGGTGGTGACAACGCCTAGACCAGTCAACAAGGCCATGGTGGCTAGAGCAAGCAACGTTGGTAAGTCTAATTTTGCTTCATTTATTAAAAATATTAAATAATTATAGAAAATTATGAAATTTGGTATTCTAAGATATTTTTATATGTAATTTTTACGAAAATATTATTTTGAAAAAATTAGGTCCCATGATATATAATACTTGAGAAACTCCTAAACCTGAGCTTGTTTTCGATTTAAAAATAAATGATCTTCATAATGTAGTTTTGAGTCCAAAATTTTGTACAAACTATTTGGAGTATTTATAATAGTTGTATGAAAATATTTTTCGAAAATTAATTTTCGAAAATTTTAGATAATTGTTAGGTGTTAAAATGATACATAAAAAAATGATTTTGGGCTTATTTTGGTAAATTAATGACAAGTTAATATAAATACTGATTTTGCATGTAATTAGGAGTCTTAAGATGTAATTTGCTGATGCATGATGGTATTTGTAGAATTTGGAATGTTAATTGTGTATATTATGCATATTAGGCAATAATAATAAATGAATAATGGGTAAAAGCATATAATTAAGCTAGTTTTGTGATTTGAAGATCAAATCGGTATAAATTTTGATTTAAGGAATAATTAGACATTTTGATATATTATTTGGTGATTAAAGATGATATTTATAGTATTAGAAATGTTAGATAAGTAATTTAGGTGTGAATTATATAATAACACATAATATGTATATATAGGAAATCAATGAGTAGAAAATATTATGTCAAAATTGATAATATTATACTAATTAAAATATAAAAAAATCTAATATGAAATATAAATTCAGATGATTATATGAAAAATATAAATTTTTCTCATATTGAAGGCCGATTCGACAGTTAAATTAAGAATTTGATTATACCATACTAACTAGAATACTAGTTAGAGGCTAAATAAAAGATTTAGAATATTCAAGTGTAATGTGATTAATTTCACATAATGGTTCGGAAAAAGTTCCTAGGGTTTATGTATAAAACCCACAATTAAAAATTGAATTAGAACCTAATTTAGAAATTGATTCAAAAACTAAATCAGAACCTAGCCTAAATTAAGAATAACTGTTAGAGACTTAAAAACTTGAATAAGTAGGTATAATAAAACCTAAAACTAAAGATAACAATAAGCATTTTAGAATAAAGCATATATAAAGTAATTATATAAGTACTAAAACAACATTTGTATTGTAGAGATTATTGGTGATGGTCTGTACAAGTCACACCTTAAGTGAGCAAGCAGAAAGTCTAAGTAAGCTGGGATTAATATGTTACTGTATTTCGAAGTACTAATTTATAATGCTCAAAGGCTTGAGATTGTACTTGATTGTATCTATTAGATAGTTGACTATACGCATGCTTGTATGTGCTTATTTTTTAGTTTGATGATATGATTTCGATTTACTGTTCTAGCTTGTATTTGTGTGTTTTGTTTGAGATGATTGAGCACCTTAAATTGGATCTAACTAAATATATAACTTTTAACTCAATAATAAATCTGTATAGCAACTTAATAGGGAAACGTTTAGGGTTCTCTAGTAAAATACCAACACCTTCAAAAGAGATAACGCTAGATAACATAATGGATCCCTTCTTCATCCTTAGTCGAACTAAGTAACAGGAGAGGAGGTCACGATAAGGGTAAAATCAATGTTTCAATAGTAATCGTGGGAAGTGCGGTGTCTCTATTATACAAGTTTGGGTTTAATCGTGAGCTATTAAAATGTGTACTAAACTCCTCAACCCAAATTAGAATAGGTGTAATTTCTCTAGTTTCACAACAAATCGGATAATATCATGCGATGGTATTTGCATTTACATGCATTGCATCTAACTAATTTGATTGATAAACCTATTTGTATTTGATGTATAGTTTTAAGTCCCCGTCCTAACTTACTAAACAATTGACTGCTCATATCCCTATAGATGTTGTTACAAGTGCTAACTAAGAAATGGACATATAACTACTCTAAAGTTAGCAACTACTGAATCTTGAAGAGTGAGGTTATAAAACTAAGGATTAATTACACTCTTAAGTTTGAATTTTATCTTTAAAGCTTTTAGTATCAATTTATGTATTACTTAAGTAGATAATGATTAAGCTATTAAATCTTATAAACATGCTCAAGTTATTTTATTTTAAATATGTATTTTTCATAATTTCATACGTAAATAACATGTTTAATTTATGAACTGTTTACTTCAAAACAAATTAGTCATGGATGCTTTAGCACCTTTGGAGTATTTATTGTTGGTGTGTACCGTAACCAGGAACCGATAAAGCTGATCGTAGGGATAGGTCCAAGCTTATCGAAAACTTGAAAAATGATGATGGGAAATGTGAAAAAGAACAAAAATGAATGAAAAGTAAGTAAACCCACGAACAACTCCAAAAGATATGATGCACCAATGGAATTTCCAAGGACTCACGGTAAACAAGAAATGAGGTTACTCGCCACCTAGCCTTTCTTAAGGATTAGGATAAGAATAAAATGAGAGTAAACAAGAAATGTTTATGAAAGGAAAATCTCCAATGTATTAATGTTAATCTTATCATCTGTAACTACATGTACAAGGGGTATTTATATCTAAGAAATTAGGGAAACTTGCCTAAAAATGGAAATAATAAAAAGGGTATTATCCTAAATAAGTAATGTATAAAGAATACAAAAGGGTAAAAAATAATATTAAAGAATAATAATGATTAGTGTAGTAAATTCTTCATGTGGTCCTGAACACGTGGCAACAATGCATTGGTGACGTTGTTAGAAGATACAGACAAAACAGTAAAATCAAATTAGGTAGCCAAGCAAGGGTGCTGA
Organism: Lumnitzera littorea; assembly: GCA_024138015.1. Lineage (NCBI taxonomy): Eukaryota > Viridiplantae > Streptophyta > Magnoliopsida > Myrtales > Combretaceae > Lumnitzera > Lumnitzera littorea. The sequence continues at coordinate 152,963,594 of JAMXBB010000001.1, read as the reverse complement.
GCAAGCGTAGACTTGTTCAAACAAAAGTGGCTAAGGATTCATGCAGGACAGGTTTCTCAGCCTCTCGGCAATAATGATGCCGAGTAAGTGGTCGGGTCGGACAGGGCCGAGCTAGTTTGTAGAGTTTAGCTGCTATCAAAGCATTCTTCCAGTCGACACATAATTTCCAAAAGATGTACAATCACTTAGTATGGCATAGAGAGCTGATCAGCAACAAGGAGTAACTCAGCCGTAATAGGAGTTGATTAGAGCAAGAAGACTCACCTTGTTAGTCGCTCTAGTCTTCGGACTCGGTTGCAAGTTAAAAGCCTAGTAGCCTAATTCCTATCAATTGTTCTTAGAGAAGAAAACTGCTATAGAATTATCATAGTAAATTTTCAATGGCTTGTTAATGGTGTCGATAACTCTAGGTCTTGAAATAAGGTCTCACAGCCATAATGCATGAATTGTAACTTCACAACAAGCTACAAACTCAGCTTCCACAATAGATGTAGTAATGATAGATTGTTTGGCACTTTTCCATGAGATTGCTCCTTTAGCTAATAGGAACAAATAACTAAACATTGACTTTCTACTGTCAAGACATCTAACAAAATCTGAATTTAAGTATCCAATCGCTTCTAACTAATCAAATCTCCTAAATGTGAGCATATAATCCTCAGTCCCTTGAAGGTATCTTATTACTTTCTTTACAACTTTCCAATGATTCATACTACGATTACTTTCACATCAGCCCAACATTCCAACTGCAAAGCTAATGTCAAGTCTGGTATGAGTTTGTAGATACATCATACTACCCACAACAAAAGCATATGAAATAGATTCCATTTCCTTACGTTCCACATCATTGGTCTTTAGTCTCATACAAAATACCTAAGTCATTAGCAACAAGCAAGATATCATCAACATATAGAATTAGAAATATAAACTTACTCCCACTGATCTTTCGATAAATGCACCAATCAACACTGTTTTCTTGAAAACCAAAAGATGTAATAATATCATTAAACTTAAGATATCATTGCTTAGAAGCTTGTTTGAGTCCACATATTGACTTCTTAAGTTTACACACTATATGACCATTTCCTTCTATGGAACAACCTTCAGATTGATCTATATAAACTTCTTCCTCAAGTTCTCCATTAAGAAAGAAGGTTTTCACATCCATTTGATGTAACTCTAAATTATAATGAGCTACCAAAGCCATAATGATTCTTAGAGAATCTTTCTGTGAAAAAGTCTGTTTATAATCAATGCCATCTTTCTGAGTATAATCTTTGGCAACAAGCTTAGCTTTATAATGTTCGATATTACCATTCAAGTCGCATTTAGTCTTAAAGAACCATTTACACCCAACTCGTTTGGAACCTTCAAGCAATTCGATAAGTTCCCAAACATTGTTATCAACCATTGATTTTAACTCGTCTTTTATAGCATCAATCCATTTATCAGACTTATCACTATTAATGGCTTGTGAAAATGAAATAGGGTCTTCATCAATACCAAAATCAAAGTCTTAATCTTGCAAATAAACCACATAATCATCGGAAATAACCAGCCTTCTTACCCTTACAGGTTTATTTAAGGCTATTCTATATGTCTCATTTCTATCAGTTGATGGTTAGTTAATTTCTTCATGAGCTGCTTTTTCATTCAAACATTGTTCACCATTGTTTAGTTCTTGTCGTCTTAGAATAATTGTAGATGTGGGAATAATATCCACAGTATACTTATGAGCACTCCCACTAACTTCACCATTTTCAATGAATTCAGCATTACCTGTCTCAATAATTCCAGAACTATGGTTTGGACAAGAAAACCTACTCTTTGGATTTCTCTAGGTAACCATTAAAGTAACCACTAACAATTCAAGAATCCAATTTCTTTTCATGTGGATAATATACTCGTTCTTCTACTGAACAACCCCAAACATGCAAGTGTCTTAAACTAGGTTTCCTTCTAATCCATTACTTAAAAGGAGTTTTAAGAACTGCCTTACTAGGAATCCTATTCAGTAAATACACTACGGTCTTAAGTGCATACATCTACAAGGATTTGGATAAAAAAGAATTACTTATCATACTCATAACCATATCCATTAATGTTCTATTTCACCTTTCTACCATAACACTTTGTTAAGTTGTGTCTAGCATAGTATACCGTGCACATATGCTATGTCTTTCAAGAAACTTTGCAAATGAATTTGGATTTTAACCAAATTCATCATACCTTCCATAATATTCCCCACCCCTATCAAATCTTACTATTTTCACTTTTCTATTGAATTGCCTTTCAACCTCCTTAATAAACACCTTAAAAGCATTTACAGCTTAAGATTTTTATTAAGCAGATAAACATATCCATACCATGAAAAATCATCTATAAATATGAATAAATACATTTCTCTACTAAAGAATGGAGTATCAAAAGGTCCACATACATCAGTGTATATTATCTCAAGAAGTTAAGTGCTTCGTATGGCTCCTTCCTTATTATGTTTGGTTTGCTTTCCCTTAATGCAATCCACACATAAACTAAGATCAATGAAACCTAGATTCGGTAGAATCTCACTATTTACTAATCTTTCCTTGGATAAATGACCCAAATGTTTATGCCACAAGTAATCAAAGTTCTCATTTGCTAAACTATGCTTAATTCCAATATTTTGATTAACACACATTAAAGATGCAGAAAAATTAACATCAAGTTTCAATTTATATATACCATCCATAAGAATACCAGAACTAATAATGGAATTGTCTTTATTAAATAAATTGAAACATCCATTTCTAACTTTAAAGCTAAACCCTTTAGCAACCAATCTCGATATTAAAACTAAGTTTCCAGACTATGAACGTACATAGATAGTTTGAAATAAATCCAAATGACATTCGGTATCTAAAACAAGATAGTAAGTCCCTATGCTTTCAATTGGGGCCTTCATTCAGTTCCCTATGGAAAAAAAGTTCTTATTTGGGTTTATGCTCTAGATTATAAGGAATCCCTACATCATATTGGAAGGAACTTCAAATAGGTTTGATTCGAAACATACAAAAGCATTAAAGCAAAGCTTTACGTTTTGAGCAATCATTCTGATAATGTCCCTCCTTCTTACAGAAGTGACATTTATCTACCTTGCTTTTCTTATTATCATCATTAGTAACCTGTATACCTTTAGCAAGCCCTTTCTTCTTAAATTTCTTAGATTTTGGTTTGAGAACTTTGCTAGCTCCTTAAGCCCCTAGGTTTACTGTATGAACTCCTTGTGCCTTTAGTCGTATTTCCTCTTGAGTAAGCTTACTAGACAATTCATTAACATCTCACTTGTCCTTAATAGTATGATAGTTAATTTAGAATGGTCCATACTTAGGAGGTAACAACTTTAAAATAAATTATACCAGAAATGAGTCATTCATAGTCATACCTAAACTGTTAAGTCTTATTGCAATATTAGTCATATCAAGGACATGTTGCTGCATACTCTGCAACCCATCATACTTCATAGTTGTGAGTTCAACCATTAGTGTTGCTATAAGTGACTTATCAGCAGAACGAAAACACTCTTCCACATGCTTAAGGTATTCCTTAGTTGTTACGCTTTTTGGAAGAGTAGATTTAATGTTATTGGCAATAATCATACACATGAAGTTAAGACATAATCTGTTAGATCTGTCCCATGCTTTATGTTTCAACTTCTCGGCCTTATTACTTATATCAATAATGTCAATAGGCTTTTCTTCCAACAATGCTAAGTCAATATCCAATACACCTAAATGGAAACAAACTTGTTCACACCATTTAGAGAAGTTCAAACCATTAAAGACAGTAACAGCAATAGCATGCAACTATAGGGAAATAGCTACAAATACATCAAATGCTCGCTAAATTAATAGATTTGGATAATAAAACACATAAAATATATTATAGGTTTCCTTTGGGCAAACACAACAATACATATCTTCATCATAATTAGAATGCTACTTAGACTTTATAAGGTAATTAGATAAATCTTACCAATACATATAGTATCTTTGGATAACCTTATATACAACAAGAATATATCAATTTCCTTCTTTATGTCTATCAATTATAGAATATTGATTTACGTTTGGGTAAAATCCTTAATTTCTAACAACTAATAAATCTTCATAATTACTTTCCATAAACTCATATATTATATGACTACACATTCTAAAATTAATTTGGCCACTTTGGTGACTAACAAATTAATTTTAATCTTAATGTCATATAATAAAATAATCGCAATATCCAAAAGATGAATTTAGACTAAAATTTTTATTTTAGTTTAAAAGTATCATTAATATGATTAAAACATAAAAAATCAAAAGTTTTAGAATCAATTCATCCTTAACCAAAACTTCATGAATGTAAAAGAACATTTCCATTCAAAACAAATTTCCAATAAAACAAATTTCATGCATTCATACCATCATAATTATAATCATCCAAGAAAACAATTCTATAAGCAAATTGAAACAAACTATATGTTATATATGAAATTGAAACAATTAATACTCGTTATATATGATTTATAACATTCGGCCAAAGCATGGTTCACAATATCGTTAATATTTGACCAAACCAATATAAATCATAATTATAAACAATTCGACCATAACAAATCGTGCAAAGACAATAATTTCATTAACTCGTCAACATACAATTATAAAAAAAAAAATCATAAATCTTAATCATTATCATAATTTATGAACAAATTTATTTATTCGAAACACATGCTCTAATATCACATGTTAAACGTAACTTAAAGTAAATAAATTATCATAGATAAGATCTTGAATAAACAAATTGTTACATATAAAATATAAGAGTACTTACTTAATGCGAAATTCATTATTAAGAGAAAAATAAACTTAAACAACTTTAAACTTTATATCAGTATTTTTAACTAAAATCAGTTTCTCTCTCTTAACCTTTTTTTTTTTATGCCATAGAGAACTAATGGAATAGTATTATTAATTCTGCATAACCTTAATTAGGTGAAGAGAGAATTAATTTATATATAGAATATAACTTTAAATCTAGTACATCTATAATATTCCAAAATGAATGGCTTAAATTTATTCCACTATTAAATAGGATTCCTAATTAAATAGATAAACCTTAACCAAACAAGAAATATTAAATATTAGAATATATATGGTAAACTTTCAGACCACATTTCTAACACCAACCAAACCTTCACAAAGAGTAAAAAATCATCATCATGAAGGCAAATTTCTTAATTTACTAAAGTAGAAATTTATTAAAACTAACATAACATGAAAAGATATTCATTAATTGTGATATAACACTTAAGATCTTATTAATTAACTTCATAAAAGGTGGAATATAATAATTATTTTTTCCTACAAATCTATTCCTATGTTTAATTAACAAAATCCTTATCACCACAAATGAGGAAGTGTAATTCCTTTGTATGATTAAAAAAATACCTACTCCTTGGTCTTTTCTTATAAAGTTCCATATTTTGTCGGTAGATTCTGACTATCAATCAAGTCATATGGTATAAGGTATGAACATATGGTATTTCTAAATACATTTGTATTATATCATAAATATTATTTTAAATACAACCAAACAAAATAATAACTATTACTTCTTTATTATATTCCATAAAAATTATAATTTTGCTCTTATTTTATTCTCTTCTACCAAGCAACAGTACGCTAGTGTTTATGTTATTAAATTACAACAGTTTTCACAATCAAATATCTCTTAAAATGTTGAACATTGAGTAAAAATATAACATGTGTGTTATATTGAACAATTACCATTTGCAATGAAAAAAAAAATGACTTTACCCAAGTTAATGTATCGCTAATCACTCCCATCAAATGGCTAAGAACAATCATTTGGTTTATTGAGCGAAATCGCTATAAATCTTTCAAGGTGAGGATACAGTATAAGAATTTTACATGGCACCAACCTATACCTTTTCCCATCCATTTGATGAAAACCTAGCCTATACATGAAAGAATTCTTCTTTATGCAATGTGATGATAATTTTTGAAAGAGTCAAACTTCAAAGCCTTTGTCTTCTATCCCTTAATCATGAACTATGGGTCAAAAGGAAGATAAATAAGTTGACTCTTACTTCATCTATTTTAGTAATGCTTTCTATTAAAGTGTAATACGTTAGGTTTAGATCCACATAAAAATCCTATTTTTTCATATATACATATCCTTAGGGAGGGTGTTGCTTAGTTTATGATCCGTTAAAGATCCTCTTATTATAAAATCAATCTAATAGTATTTTAAAAAGTCATGGGATGGTAAATCTTCGATTAAAATCGTAATATTCGTGACAATATTCTTCATTTATGGATGATTATTTCATACCATTATTGGCTGATTAATATCCGAGAAAAGATCTCTCTATAACATAAGTGCAAACCCATTTCCTTGCAGTATATATTGAGTATTTCCTTCTTGCTGGAATATGGAGAGAGTTTTCATGTGCTGTTTTCTAAATGTTAAAAAATGAGTGTACAATAACAAGTCTAGTAATTTTGTTTAATCGTGGAGAGTCAATTGAGTTGCTCGATTTGGGCAAAATCTCAAATCCTTATTTTGGAGAATCATATTATGTGGAGATGCAATTTTGTGGGTCACCAATTGCGCTTAACCCAAAAAATGCCTATCAAATTATCTACTAGAGGTAACACTCATGATCCTTTCCTGTACTCCACATATGATCTACGTAATAGAACAAAATGCACTTTTTGATTTTCTAGAAAAAATTAACAAACTTATTCCACATCACCATAGTATCTAAAATACAATTTTTTTTTTTTTTTTTTGAAACCTTCGAAAACCATTAACAGTAAGTTGTTTGGAGAATGATTGAATAGCAATATAACAATAGTACCATGTGATTGGTTGGATGAATAATATTCGATTATCTTTTTACTTCCTTCTATATATCTCTTTTTCTTTCTTCTCCCGTCTTTTCCATGCATTACTTGTAAGGGTATATACTATATAGGTGGGCTCTTGTAGCATTTTTATGTTGATTCTTATCGAGGAATTACAAGTGTTGGTGTTTGTTTTTGAGAATGCTAATTATCAATTTTTTTCAAATACCCACGATCACAAATATATTATTAAGCATCTAAATGTTATGAAGTTTGATTGACGTATTTATTAGGAGGATCTTGATATTTGATCGTCGTATTGGTTTTCATAATCATTTTATATTTATGTTTATTCTCAATCTTCTATCATCAATATTCGATTAGAAACATCAGGAATATAGATATTTAAATTGCTTTGATAGACGATTTCTTATCTATAATCATTTTATATAATTTAAAATTAGGTCATAGGCTACTGGGCGATGCGAATTGAGAAGGAGCATTTGAGATTCTACAACAGCGGATGAGTCCTTATCTATGGGTAAAAGGCATGTGGCGGCCGTGGGTGGTCATTACTCTAATTCAGGGTGTCACAGCATCAATGCGGTAATTTCTTATCTTTAATACAAGCATTACATACCAAAATGTTTTGTAAGATTTCCGTCACCATGCCACGTCAATCAATTGCTTTTATTACATATCAAGGGAAAAAGGAAAAGAAAAAAAAAATTGTCTCTAACGAGAAAATAGACTCTAGAAAGTCTTAATAAATTATCAAATACAAATAAAAATGAGTGCCAAACTCAACAAGCTTATTAAGAGCATTTTTAGTAAGTTCCTTAGTGCACTACTCAGCATTTCAAGGAAGTTTTCACTTTTCCCATGAGGTTTTCGAAAAGGAATTCCTTAATATTTATTTATATGATTTACTTATATGATTTACGAGATTAACAATACAAAAAATCTATAAAATTAACACTAAAAAGCACTTTATCAAGAATTCTTAGAATAAGAAACTATGCTAAGAAACACCTTTTTGGGTTTATTCCCAAAGAAACTCAAGGAAGTCAAGGAACTTTTATGAAGTAAATAAAAATATACGAGGAAAGGAAAAATGATTCACTTTAAGTCTTTTCAGAACAATCATAGAATAACTATAACATAACCAAAAATTCTTTCAAACATGGAATCTTGCTAAAAACAAATAATCTAGCTATGATCAGAAACCTTTCTTGAATTTTTTTACATAGACCATTTTATTTTGTAACTTTATTTTGTATGGTTCTTATCTTACTATGTAGCCAGCATTCCAACTTATTATGATGGCATATTTTCTTAACAGCCGTTGCACATGGTTCTAAATTCTTAGCTGCCTTTCTATGGGTTAGTCAAAAGTATGCTTCCTCATCATCTTTCGTTGCTTATTCCCTTTATAGTAGGACAAAACTCATAGAAGGAATTTACTAGCTCTGCCCCATGTTCGTTTGATTTTTACTTTGCCGATTTTGTGATGTTGGGTGTATCTTCAGCTCATTTACGTCTTTGAATATGACACTTACCGATATCAAGGGAACTCGATCTTCCAGTTGAAGGTTGTAAACTAGAAGGATCTACAACGAAATGTCCTAGTGAGCCCCCAAAACTAAAGTGCTTGATGCAAGGTATTTCACCCCAACCATCCTAGCTTTAAGGGCCTTTAACCCAAAACAAAATATAAAATAAAACCCCCCAAACCAAGTGGCTAGATGAGGGTTTTAAATCAGAGGGACTTTTGACTTTGAAGGCCCTGAATTGGAGGGTTCTACAGTACTGGTGTGTACTGAAGCCGGGGAACCAGCAAGCAAATGGCAAAAATGTGCGTGGTTTTGAACCTAGAGCTTAAGCTTAAGCTTAAGCTTAAGGGCCCCAAGCTAAGGGCATTTTGTCTAAAGACCTCTTAGCTGAAGAAGACGTTATTGTTTAAAATGTCTAATTCCCTTTTTTTTTTTCTTCTTTTTGTGAATGAGATAATTTCATTATTCACGGTAGTATAAATATCTTGTCCAAAGACCAAACCAACTAAAGACACACCCAATAATACGAAATAGGAAAAATGCAAATCAAATGAATATATTATAGTCTCGAGGCGAGAAGGGAGTGGATATTTGTATGATGTGTTTTCTCCTACTGTACTGGAAGATAGCAATGAAGATGACGTCGCACCACATTGAAGCATGCGCTAATCCACATATAGAAGAAGACAGTTAAGGAATTACAACTATGTGCAACAGTTGTTAAGAAAATATGCAATTACAGCATATTAGAATGATGGCCATACGAAAATATGAGAAGCATACGGGGTAAAATAGCAAAATAAAGAGTGAAAATTAGTTTGCATATTGTTCCCTTTTGGCCAGAGTCATTTTGCAAGGCTTAAGGAGCATGCAATTGTTGTCCACGAGGGAACGAACGTTTGATGAGTATGTGGTTTTTTGTTTTTTTTTTTAAGTTTATGATTATTCTTTGATACTAAAATCAAAAGCTTATTTTTCTTTTTAAGTTCAGTTCTGACTTAGATTTGATAAATTGGGTTCTTTTATGATCCCATTGACATGATTGTTCATTCCATCATTATCCAATCCAACCTTTGAAATTATTATTACATTAATACCTATAATCGTTTTAAAGATAAGATTCTCATTAGAATGTTTGATATATTTACTATATGCTTCAATATTTCAACATTATTGCTAATATTAATGTGAGAATATTTTTTGAGAAACAAATGTTGCTTCGTTTTTTTACCAAAGATAAATGCCTTATGTCTATGATGATAAACATATAAACAATGTGTATTCATAAGTTTTTTAAATATGGTATAATCACTATCATTTAATTTAAACGATTAATTTTATATGAACATTGTTAGTCTATCTATATTTGTATATCAAATACTGTATCATTTAGAAAAGTTGCATCTCTCTTTATCGATATTTAAATTATATCATTTTATATTAAGTCATGTAGATTTGCAAAATCTTACCATTGTTTACACAAAGAAGGGGATTTTTCTATATCTAAAGAATATGTCTCTTAATTACATAGTCAGAGGGGAAAAAAAAGAACCATTAGTGGCCAAAAGATATCAATAACCAATGAAAATATTTAAGTGATAATAATAATAAACTATAAATAGCCAAAAAGTATTACTAATGAAGAACAAATTATAGAAATTTCTAAAATTTTATATTTATTTTGATGAAAATTATAAATTATTTATATAAAACGGACCACTGTTAACATATCAAAAGATGTATATTCTCTAAATATATTGCCAATATCGTTATTTAATTGTATAAATTTTTATTATGCATTGTAGTTTTATGCGACCATTGATGTTATTTCCATAATTGTAAGAAATGATATACCTTATGAAAACAATTGTAACCCTTTTCATTGCATGAGTGCAGTATTATGTGTAATGAGTAGTGTCATTTTTACATTAAGTTACGTAACCATTGCAACTCTTTTGTAAGTGCTTTTCTCTATATAACAATCATTTTTTTTAACATATAATTAAGCAAAAATAATAATTAATGACCAAAAAGATATCAGCATAGAAAAGTTATATGTAAAATTAAAAGAAAAATTTTGAACCACCAAAAGGTAATATTAATGAAACGATACAACTGACAAAAGCTTTCAAATTCAAAAAAATAAAAAATAAATGATAAAACACTTCTTGCCTACGGATATACTCATAAAATGTGTAATATAAATGCAAACCTAAGATTTTGGTGCAAGGATGAATTGTGAATCTTAATGTTTAGGTAGGGTGAAATTACATTTGGAGGAAATTTTAAGATTAATATAAAAAAGAGAATGGAAAAGAAAATCTTAGGAATGCATATTTGCATGTTTAAAGTATCTAGAACACTCTTCAACATGAAAGCCAAATATCTTGAGGTAGCTTTGCATATGTAATGGTTTCTCTCTAGTAGCACACAATCTTATGACAAAACAATCCTAACATAACATAACTAATACAAATTGAAAATACCCTAATCTTTTTCAGAAAAACACACACACATACACATAAAGTAACACATAAGAGAATACAGCATCTTTTACTAATTTAGATAGATATTAAAAATTAATAACTGTGAAAATTAATTAGGGTTTAAGAGTGTTAGTCAACAGACCATTAAAGATAAGGTTTATTGAAATAAAAATGAAATTTGGGAGGAAATTTTTTGGTTTTAATTTTTAAATTTGGTCTTGGCTTAAGTTGTTGTTTGCAATCAACAAGTTTGTGCTCATAGAGATAATAGGTATCTAGTTTCATGTTCTCCGTTCCTTCTCTCTCTCTCTCATTTTCTCTTTTTGTTATTTTGGGATAATTGAGAATAATTTTCTTTATTTGAAGATGGTTTACATGCATGATTGAGAACGATTGTTATACTCTTTCAATGAAAAAATATGGGTAGAATTGAAAGGATTAGACCAAGTATTTTGTCCTAATTTCGAAAATACATACCATCAAAGTGCATTTTAAACAATTATATTCAAAGTTAAGGCCGTCATAAATTACCAATATTCCATTGAGTAGATCAAGATTTGAATTCTCTCTCCTCCTTAGTTGGCAAAACAATTGTATTCAAAGAAAAATTCAACAATATAGTTATTGATCCATTACTTACAAATGTATCAAGCAAGAATTATATTTTGTGTATATCCTTTGTATAAAAATATTATCAAATCTATTTCATTTGAGATATACCTACTTAAGTGCAGACAATAAATCTATTTCTTTTATCCATTTCACTAGCAAAAATGAGCAAATTATGGACCAATGAAAACTTTTGAGAAATCACTAATAGTTAAACTTAATAACTAAGAGATGCTATAAGAAACAAGAAGAAAAATTATTGTTCTTATTATTTGCACCTTTTCATAGGTGAAATGGATAAAAGATAAAAGACTACATTTTTTAAGGTTTAAATAAGTATGGTCCAAATGAAACCAGTTCAGGGAAATTTTTATACAAAGAATATACTGAAAATATAATTCCTACTTAATGTACTTATGCATAACAGATAAACGACTTTAGTGTTAAATTTTCCTTTAGATATAGTTGTTTAAACATACGTGTTTAAATGCGCTTCAACATATGCGTTTTTATCAACAAAGATATAATGCTAAGTCTAATCTTTTTATTTAACCGTATCCTTTAATGGAATCGGTATAATAACAACATAAGTTAGTACATGTATGCACGTCATCTTATCTTCAAATGTTATGTTAAAGAACACAACACAAATCACCAAAAAGAAAATCATTCTCTATTATCCTAAAGCAAACAAAAGATATGAAATGCATAAAGCAAGATTTTACCATTTAAATGAGCCCAAATTTGTTTGCTATAGACAACAACCTATACCAAGACCAAAATTGAGGAATTAAGACTACAATTTAGGAATTTGTTTACAAATTTCATTTTGACATCCACAAACCTTATCCTTAATGATCTTTGGCTAATACTTTCGAACTCTACTCAATTTTACTAGTTTATTAATTTTCAACGTTTATATAAATTAGTAAATATGTTCCCTTTTTTTTTTTCTCTTATGGGTAATTCTATGTGTGTATATGTGTTTTTTTTTTTAAAAAAGATTATTATGTTTTCAATGTGCCTACAAGAGAGGAACCATTGTATGTACAAAGTTATATTTAGATATCCGATTGTGAAGAAGATAGTAATCCATGAGAGCGATGTTTGGAGAATTGCTTTCATGTTAAAGAGTTGTATTATAGTGACTTTAAACATCTGGATATGCATTCCCAAGATTTTCTTTTCTCCTTTTTTAATATATTGATCTTATAAAATTTAAAATTTACTCAAAAATGGTTTATTGTAATTTTATCCTACCTAAGAATTGAGGGTCACAATTCATTCCCTTACCAAAATCGTGGGTTCACATTCTATGTTGTATGTTTGATATGTTTAGGTAAAACTTTTTCTTTTTTTTTAGGTAAATATGAAGAAGCAGAGATTCAAACATTTGTCTATGTTGATAAGAGACCGATGGTGATACTGTTATATTACAACAACCTTAGTCTTTTACAATTTTAGAAATCTTTATACTTTTTTATTAATATTACCTTTTAGTGACTTATAAATTCTTTTTAGATGTAGCTTTTCAATACTAATACATTTTCAATTAATAATTATTTTAGTTTAGTTATGTATTAAAGTAATGCTTATAAAAGAGATGCAACATTTACACAATACAAAAATAATGACGCAATTCATGATACATAATATTGCACTCTCACGATTTAAAGGGTAATCCCAACTATAATAAGTCATATCATTTTTGACAACTATAGAAATATCATCTATGGTCATATTACAAATCTACAATATGTAATATATATATATATATATATATACATAGTAAATAGTGATTTTGGCACTACACTTAGAGCAATTTATGAATATATATTATTAACTTGTTATCTTTGGTCATTTTTATATGAAGTTAATATAAATATGAATATATTTTAAGCGAAATCCACGTACAGTGCCGAAGTTTTAACTAGTAACACTTAATTTCAGAATCTATTGCCATTTGTTCTTCATTACAAATACCTTTTTACTATTTATAATTTTCATTTGTTGTCACTTACATCTTTTCGTTATTGATTTTTCTTTTGTTCTTGTCACTAACAATATTTTCACAACGATGTACTCAAGAAATGTAGCTTCTGTATAAAGAATAATAAGAGTTACAATCTTGCTTGGACTAATATAAAATGAGATAATTTATATATCTTGAAAGAGTTGCAGGTCTTCTAAATGACACTGTATATATAAATGCAAAGGATCACCAATGGTCGTATCAAAATCATTAGTTCAAATTAAATGCTAATAGTTGTATCATGTTTAAAACGATTTATAAACAATGTTAATAATGATAATTTTCAAGTAAAACTAATTGTTATAAATTTGTATGTATTTTAAATTAAAATGCATATTTGGCACGTGATTTAATTGGTTATATATCATAATCGACACGACAGACGTCGATACGCGCCAGTCTATGAAGTAGACCCAGAAACCAATTGATGAGACCACATCAGGAGCCCATGAACTAAATGCAGTACCTGTGTATAAAGTAGTTATAGGCTGTTTTACGGGCCTCTTTATAGGCCGGATCTGTGATCGTCTGGACTCACGAATTTTATGGATCTTGAACAGTTTACATAATCGAGTCAAGGATGCTTGCAAAGTATTCAAATCCGGTTCAGTATTTATTTGAGTCCGGTTCAACTAGAATCTAAGTCAAGTTTGAGATCGGGTTCCATAATATCTATACAGACAAGTTGTTGTATGGATCAAATCTACTCAAAGCTCAAGTTAAATTAGAACCAGTATCATATGCTCGCGATGCCTGCTTGTTTACAGCATATAAATATTTTTGTTCAAATTTGGGCACATTGGCATGAGTAGAAGACCATTATGCCCAGATTGGAAGAAGATAATTTTGTCCGGTACTATATTTTTAAAATCTTGTAATGCGGTTGCTTCGATATTCCCTTTTGGTATGTTTTGGCATGACGCTATTCCTAATTTCTTTTGCTTAATTATGGAAGTTTTTGGTTTGGAAAAGTTTATAATATGTATATTTGTGGGGTTAGGAAGAGGTAACTGCATAACATATGCAAACATTTAAAATTCAAAGATAAGATTGATATTAATTTCATATAATTTAGTCTCTTTATTTATAAAACTGAACATTTAGACCCAATTCTTGAATAAGGTGCTTTTAGATTCTATTTCGCTTATCGTGTTCTTAAATAAAGTAGTAAAAGCTATACTAGAATAACAAAAAGGGCACATAGAATTAAGTGTAAAATAAAATGGTTATATGAAAGTTCAAAAGCACTTTTTTAATAATTTGGATGTCTAAATATTCAATTTTATAAATAAAATGAATAAATGCATATAGAATAAATATAAAAAAATGAATTTGAAAAATATTAAGCTAAACTCAAGAGAGGGGGTGAATTAAGTATAGAGAACAAATTGAAATTCTTTTTGAAATTAAGCACTAAATGCAATAATAAGTATAATCAAGATAATGATAAAATAATAATAAATGCGGAAATTAAAAGAGATAGAGATAAAAAAGATCAAATCTGAATTTAACGTAAAGTTTAGACTCCCCCTAATCTCCACGGATACACAATGCTTCCAACCGAGAACTTTACACTACTTTATTGATTTTTCAATCTAAACTCCAAGAGCTACACAAACACAAACTTGATCACACAAGTTTCATACCTACAACTCTCAACACAATTCACAATCTCTACTCACAACACAAAAACTTAATCTTAAGAATTATTGGTGAAGTGCTTTTAAACACTCAATATTTTGCAACTAATAACTCATTAATACTACACTTCAAATCTCTCTAAATATTAGCAAATTAGAGTACAAGAGACAATAAGAATAATAGATAATAAAAGCACAAATGAATATTGGAATATTGCAGCAAAAGATCAATTCTCTTTTATCCTCAGTCAGGTTGTTAAGCATTTATATCATCCCATTCAATTCTTCCCATTATAGTGCATTAAATACTCCAACAACTAGTTACCAACATGCCAGTACCTTACTCTACCATCATATCGATACCTTACTCTATCGATAAGTCGGTAACAAATTGCATTACTAGCATAAACACCGATAAGTGAACCAACATGCCGACTCTTCATGATCAGACAGCTTTTCCTTTTGTTATCCAGGGCTTTACATCGTCAACCTAGTTCTTCCTTGAGTCGTTAAACTTGTAGGCCAAATTTTCCCAAAATCACTTTAAACATACAACGAACAAATACACTTTACAATCTAACTTTAAAATCATTTGATTACTACTCAAAAGATTAAATTTCTTATAAAGATAAATGATATAGTTAATTAGTTAGCAAAATGATCAATCTTATTTAATTAACTCATTATAATCAAATAATACTTGGTTTAATCATTCACTTGTTTTGTTCTCTTCAAAAACAACATGTTTAAATATATACCTTTGATTTTGTTCTTATCAAAATCAAAATGATGAACCCTAAGTTCAACAATCTCTCACTTTTTGATGTGAACAAAACTCTTATACTTTAAATGCTCCCTCTCAATCTAATTCTCCCCCTCAATTTAGTACTCGATTTCAAGATATTTGACAATTAAATAAAATTAAGTGAGTGCTTACAAAATGAAAGTATTAATGTGCTAAGGAACTAAGTCTCACTTCTTAATAACTTCACATAAAGAATTTATAAATCTTTCAAAGAATCAAGATGTGCCAAAGTTAAAGGACCAATATCATCTTTTGAGTAACTATTATTAATTCAACTTAGTACACTTTTTGATACTCTAATAACTTAAATATTTCTCTCCCTTTGGCCTCATTAAAAAGAGGAGGATTCAGGCGATGAAGAGGGAAGAAGATTTAAGTCAAAATTTTGGTACAATCCCAACTTAAGCCATAGAATATACCCCTTCTAAAAGTGAAATCAAAGAAACTAAACATTATGCCTAACAAGATCGCCATAATGAATTCATTAAGATTAGCCCATACTACTCTAAGTATTCAAAAACATAAGCCAACTATGAGAAGTGTAATAACTCCATGATTTTGAGGATTTGGATAAGCTCCTTAGTAAAGATTGTAGGGTTTGGGGGAAGAGAAAGAGGGGTTTTGGGAAAAAGATGGGAAGAGAGAGAAAGGAACAGTGATCTTTGTGCCTAGCAACAGAGGTATCGACATGCCGATAGTATGGGGAGTCAACATGTCAACTAAGGAAACAGAATTTATATAAACTGAAGAATTAGAGGAGTATACCGGCATATCGGTGGTTAGGTGAACCGGTAAGCTGGTTCATCGAATAGAACCAAAAGTATCTTCTTATCTAGCAAGGTATACTGACATGTCGATAATTCTGATTACCATCATACTAGTAGTCTCCATTTCATCTGTTTAAGTTGCCAACTCAAGTTTAATTTAAATGATTTAATGAGTTTTCTAACACTTCAAGCAAGTTTATTTAAATTCGTTAAGGCCTGAGAAACTTAAATTTTAACTAGATACTAAGGATTTAGCCAAATCCATTGAACCATATAATTCATGATAAAGTAAAAATGTGCATATAAGAGCAAAATATGTGCATAGGCATTGAGTTTTTGCATACCAACACTTTGAGCAAATTTTAAATACAAGTTTGAGCACAGTATGAACAAATTATAGCTTTAAGGCTCTACAAATTATAAATTCACTACTTGAGTTCTTTAATCATGCTAGTGGTTAGAGAGCAAGTAGATATCCTTTCTCAATATTCAAAATAAGTTCATACTTCAAACATGTTAAAAGATATTAAGAGAAATAAAAGATACATAATCAAGTCAAGCAACATCCATATAGGCAATAGACGCTCCATATTAGCAAGAAATGCTCTATATTGTACTTAGAATCCTAAAAAGTGGTTAGAGAGGTCAAATATGCACGAAATTCAAATCAAGCTAGTTTGACCACTCAAATATGATTTAGGGATGAAAATAAACATGTAAGGCCCGGTTTTGATTACAAAAATCAATGTATGATAAATTTATACATATATAAACTTAGATAAGCATTAATGACTTCAAGTGTGCCCAAAACATATTAAATATTATGTTTTATGTATGAAATCTATATGAGCATATTCCTTAGGTCCAATCGAGTATGAAAAGTTTGTACCTTAGGAACATTAGCGAGATTTAATGAAATTAAGCTATTAGTTGCTAGAAAGTTCATTATTAAGCCATGTAAATGCACGAATGACCAATTTTGAGCAATGAAGCTTAGTTATGACAAATCGATACGTCAAACAAGTTTTAACATCGTATTTAGCCATGTTAGAAGGAAAATATCATAAGAAGGATTTGGAAGTCCTAAAATCACTACTCGAAATCATCAAAATCAACTATTGAATACAAATTGAGCTTAATGTCACACATATATACTGAATCAAGTTTATGATAATTTGGCATTTTAAACAAGTTTTAATAATACCTATAAATATAAGGGTGGCATGATCAAAACTTATAATATGCAAATAGACAAAATAATCACATGACTTCCTAAACAACAATAAGAGCTTAAATTGGGTTTAAGGGAGTTAAATTTGCATAAAAACAAAAAATAAGCCAAATCATTCATTCAACCATAATCTATTAACAAGATTAAACATTCAGGAATCGGATTTGAACATTGAAATCAAAACATGGCAAAATTGTGCGCATATAATCCTAAACATACATGAAAAACTTCAAATGTGCACAAAATACATGATGTTTGCAATTTAAGCTTCCAAGCTAGTTCCAAATGGATATTATGACACAATGAGAGTTTAAGCATAGCTTACAAAGCTAGCAATTGCAAAAAAAAAAAAAAACTAGTTGAGTCCTTAAATTCTTATGTGAACTCAAATGTAGTTGAGGATATATTAATTATGCATAATTTCATAATCAAGTCAAGTCAACCATTCAAGCATGAAATATTAGCATATTTAAACATGTGTGAACTTATAGTTGTCATTGAACTAGATAGATGGCAAAAACGTATACAATGTAACCTAAGCAAGTTTAGAGAACTTCAAGTGCACACAAGATATATTAGTTATTATATGAAAACTACTCGAATGAGTTTCTTGAATCAAATACCATATTGGAGGCATTTTGAATTTTCTTTGAGCATTCTCCATTCAAGATTCTTGAGTTACTCCCGCTTGAAGTTCCTACAAAAATATGTAATTGCTTTTTTGGTACCTGTCACGCCCCGAAGGGCAGAGTCGTAATAGCCCCATCGTGTAAACCATTCTAAAATAAAAGTTGGCCTTACAACCGTTATCTTAGACCTGATCTACACAAGGCGTCCACGGCTAACCTGCTTTAAAGTAAACAGTTTGTAATTTAAATAAATCATTTATACTATAATTCAATTATTACAATTAAAGTTTACAATATTTCTCCGTAATATATTTCCTAATTATTACATTATTCAAAAATGAAAAATTCTAAAGTGAAAATTTAAACATTAAAAATATGTGTTTATACTTCAAATGTTTTTCCTCACTCCTTAGAATCCAGCAGTTGCTAGCTTCAGAGTAGTTATATGCCGCTTTTTAGCCAGCACATGCACGACGTCTATAGAGATGTGAACAACCACAGCTCAGTAAGTTAGGATGGAGAACTTAAAAGTATACCATAACACAACAAGGTTATCGACCAACTTATTAGATGTAATGCATGTTCAAGCAAATACCATCGCACGACGTTGTCCTGCCCGTTATGAAATTAGAGAAATTGCGCCCGCTCTAATCCAGGTTGAAGAGTTGTCATTAATACAACAGCTCATGACCAAACCCAAGCTTGTGCAATAGAGACTTCACTCCTCCCGTGACTACCTTCGAACCATTGACTTCACCCTCGCCACAACCTCCACTCCTGTCACTTAGTTCGACTAAGGATGAAGAAAGGACCATTATGCAATTCTGTGCTATCCCTTTCGAAGGGGTCAGTATTTGACCAGAGAGTCCTAAGTTTCCCTTAATGGGTTGCCATACAGGTCCGATTATGATTACAAGTCGTATATTTGATTAGGTCCAGTTTATGGTAATTAATCATTTCATACAAATCATACAATACAAATTAGAACAACAAATAGAATCGTAGTATCACTCATAATCAAGCACATGCACACAACAGACTATCTAACAAGCACAACCAAGCATAATCTCAAGCCTCCAAAATACAGCAATATATTAATCCCAACTTACTTCAACTCCTCGCTCACTCATTCGAGGTCCGACCCGCTCAGGCCATTACCGATCATCCCTATAACACAAACGTGATTTTAATTTTTCATATAACTATTATAGGTTCGTTTTATCCTATAACGCTTATTGTTATGCTTTATTTAAGGTTTAATATACCTAATTATCTAAGTCTTAAGTCTTTTACAATTATTCTAGGTTTGGGATTAGGTTCAGGTTTGGTTTCCGCATCGATTTCTAAATTAGATTCTAATTCAATTTCTAAGTACTGTTTTATACCCGAACTCTAGAAACTTGTTTTAACTCATAATGTGAAATTAATCACTTTACTCTTAGATATCCTAAATACCATAATTACCCCTAGTCAGTATTTTATTATATCCAGTACACTTAAATCCTTAATAGTATACCGAATTTACTTTTGATGTAAAAAATTTTTACATGTTTCGTATAATTACATAAATTCAAGTTTCCTATCAAATTTATTGTATATTTTTATTATTATCATAAGATCAATTTTTATTCTAATATTTTCTATTTATTATATTTCTAATAATTGTGTATTATGTACTATTACTTATTATGTACATAATACACATCTAATATTTTTATCACTCTAATTACTATCTCCCAACATCAATTATCATTTCAAAATGTCTAAATTCATCCTAAATTAGATTTTACTCCTAATTACCCTAATTTACTATTTTTCCCTATTACTCATTTACTACATAATTAACCTAATAATTACATTTAACACCCTAAATGCTACAGGTATCATACTTCATCATATTTCAACATCCTAAAACATATAATTATTTACTAAATCAGTAATTAACCATTTAATTACTTAATTAACCATAAATTACCCATTTTATGCCTTCTTTTAAGGCCTAAAAATTTCAAAAATTAATTTTTTGAAAACGGGCTTCATAGCACTGTTCTATATCATCTAAGTAATCTACACAAAAATTTTTTGTTCAAAACTACACTCGTAAGGTCATTTATTTATAAACCGAAATATACTCAATTTTGCATGATTTCTTAAGGACCATATATCACAAGATATATTTTTATCAAAATAATATTTTTCCTAAAAACTACATACAAAAATATTCTAGAATAACAAAATTCATAATTTTCTAAGAATATTTACTATTTTTAACAAAATTACACAAAATCGAACTGGAAATCGGACTCATCGGTCTGGGTAGCTCCAGCCGCCATAGCCTTGTCGACCGGTCCAAGTGCTACCACCACCATGTAGTGGTGGTAGCCTTCTAATCCCAGCTATTCGTCTAGTGTGAGTTCCCCTTTATGACCCTAATTACACAGTTTTTTCTTATTTTTTTCTTAACCTTAATTTTTCTCTCAATTTCGCCTCTCCCTATTTTTCTCACTTTCCAAATTGACCAAATGAGCTTCTGAAATTTTCTTGCTATTTATAGAGCTTTAGGGAAATTATTATGTATTAATTAGACAAAACAATTACCTTATCTTCTTCCAATTTAACTTTTGGGTTGTTCTAATTTAATTGGCTAATTTTTTTTTTTTATTTTCCTTAGCTGCCATAACCTATATCTGGATCATTGCTTATTTTTCATGATTTTTCTTGATTTTTTCTTAATTAATTATGAATTCTCTTTAATTATTTAGTATTATTTTAGCACATTTCGCGTATTTTAAGTAATTACTCGTATTTCTACCTACATTTAAATTCATATATAGTACAAATAGATATTCCTAAATATTATTTAAGTCATTTTATGATTTTTAGTATACATATAATTCATCTCTAGCGATTCGTTAATTATCGGAATGCATTTTATGCATTTTCGATAAATAACGAGTTATATATTTAAAATTTGGAATTTTTTATATTCTTTTATTTTATTGCTTATTTTCTTAAATTCAAACTTACGGGATCATTTTTACTAATATTTCTAGCTTTACTAATATTTCTGGCTTTATTTATAATTTAGACTTGATCAGATCTTTCAGCTGATCGAAATCTTGAGTAACTGGTTGTGGGGCTTACAACACCCATGTGAGTTTAGGTCCTTTGTGGTTAGTTGCAATAATATATCCATATCTTTTTGGAACCCAAACCATTTTACCTTTATGATTCAAATTGGTATTGCGACGTATTGTACATGTATAAGTAATATGACCATATCTACCACAATAGTTACAAGTCTTAGTTATTGCTTTTATAAAGTAACTTTTGTAAGACTTCTAAATATATTCCCTACTATAGCCAATTACGGTTTTGTTCAATCCTTACCTTTGAGAGCTAAGGAACTTATCTAAATTTTTTTCTCCATTCACAAACTTAACTATAATTTGTTTTGAATTATCTAGGTTAGACTTTAAGATAATACTTTCAATTTGAAGCCCTCCTAGCCTATCTATTATAGCATCTTCACTTTTCATGCTTTCAACTTTTGCTTCAAGAAAATTACACTTCTCTTTTAATTGATCATTTTCCTTAGTCAATTCCTCATTCTTAAGATTCAATTCTTTATTGTTTCTACTTAATTTATCAACTTCTAATCTTAAGTACTCATTCTCCTCCTCTAAACTTTCTTTGACATTATTCACTTTATTATATTCATTTCTAAATAGATCAAATTCACTTTCTATTTCAATCATCATTTATTTCATCATTTTATTTTTCTTTTTAGCCTTAATAAATTCTTTAAGTAAATCATCATAGATATTTTTTATCTCATCAAATGAAGAATTATTAGAAGTAGAGCATATCTCATTGTCCATGGCCATAAAGCACATTTTCCCATCAAAGTCACTTAAATCGCCATCACTCTAAGTTGCCCTCATAACCTTTTTCCTTATTCCTTTCTCAGTTTTCTTAAGATTTCGGCAATATTGTTTAATATGACCCAATTTTTTACAATTGTAATATTTGATTACTTCCTTCTTATCCTTTCTAGACCAATATGTGTTTTCATCATTATCATTCACCAATTTCCTATTAAACTTTATAAATTTCTTGTGATCATAGCCATATCGTCGTTGTCATCGTCGTTGTCGTCCTCACTTTCATCACTACTAGAGTTCTCTTTGGTTGCTTTCAAAGCAATTATTTTCTTCTTTGATTCCTCTCATTTCCTCTTTACCATCTCTTGAGTTTTAAAAGTTTCAAAAAGTTGCTCCTTTGGTATTGTGTTAAGATCGTAAGCTTCTTCAATTGCAATTCTCTTGGCTTCCCAATCTTTCGCTAAAGACCCAAGGATTTTGAAACTGATTTCAAGATTAACAAAGGATTTACTAAGAACATTTAAAGGATTGATGATATTAACGAATCTATTATACATCTTATCAATAGTTTCATTTAAATCCATTCTAAAATTTTCAAATTGTCTACATAATAAGCTTATCTTTGTATCCTTTATTCAACTAATTCCTTCATAAGTACTTTTTAACTCTTTCCAAATTTTCCTTAATATTCTTGCATGTACAAACTCTATTAAAGTCATTTTCATTAATGGCACAATGTAAGATATTCATAGCTATTTCATTTAAGTCTAATAACTTCCAATCATTATCAGTGTAATTATTTTCTTTCTTACCTTCTATCTTGAATCGTTCTTTATCTACTACTTGCTATAACAATCTATTTTGTACTTTTAAGAATATACCCATTCTACATTTCTAATAAGAATAATTATTCCCGGTTAAGAGTGGTAGTCTATTTATAACTTGCCCTTCCATAAAGCCTAGTATATTAAATGTCATAATCTTTACTCTAATATGCAATTAAGCAAAAGATTTATAAACTACCTTTGATACCAATTGAAGAATATTAGGCTAAACTCAAGAGAGGAGGTAAATTAAGTATAGAGAACAAATTGTAATTCTTTTCGAAATTAAGCACTAAATGCAATAATGAGTATAATCAAGATAATAATAAAATAATAATAAGTGCGGAAATTAAAAGAGATAAGGGTTAAGAAGATCAAACCCTGATTTAACGTGGAATTCAAACCGCTCCTTAGTTTCCACAAACATATAATACCTCCAACCAAAGACTCGCCACTTTATTGATTTCTCAATCCAAACTCCAAGAGCTACACAAACACAAACTTGATCACACAAGTTTTATGCTCACAACTCTCAATACAATTCACAATCTCTACTCACAATACAAAAACTCAATCTCAAGAATTATTGGTGAGTTCTTTTAAACTTTGAATACTTTACAAATAATAGCTCACAAGCACTGCACTTCAAATCTCTTTAAATATTGGCAAATTACGATACAAAAGACAATGAGAATAATAGACAATAATTGCACAAAGGAATATTAAAATATTATAGCAAAAGATCAGTTCTCTTTTGTCCTTAATTGAGTTGCTGAGTATTTATAGCATACTATTCAATTCTTCCCGTTACAGTGCATTAAATGCTCAAACGAATAGTTAAAACAAACTTACCAGCATGTTAGCACTTTACTCTAGCAACAAGCCATTAACAAACTGCACTACCGGCATAAACACTGGTAAGTGAACCAGCATGCCGGCTCTTCATGATCAAACAACTTTTCCTTTTGTTATCTAGCGCTTTATGCTATCAACTTGATTCTTCCTTGAGCCGTCAAGCCGGTAGGCTAAATTTTCCTGAAATCACTTTAAACATATAATGAATAAATACACTTTACAATCTAACTTTACAATCATTTAATCACCACTCAAAAAATTAAATTTCTTGCAAAAATAATTGATATACTTAATTATTTAGCAAAATAATCTATCTTA
Organism: Lumnitzera littorea; assembly: GCA_024138015.1. Classification (NCBI taxonomy): domain Eukaryota; kingdom Viridiplantae; phylum Streptophyta; class Magnoliopsida; order Myrtales; family Combretaceae; genus Lumnitzera; species Lumnitzera littorea. Next base: position 152,939,065 of record JAMXBB010000001.1, on the reverse strand, counting down.
TTTAATTAAGTCATTATAATCAAATAATACTTAGTTTAATCATTCACTTGTTTTCTTCTTTTTAAAAATAATATATTTAAATATATACCTTTTATTTTGTATTCATTAAAATCAAAATCAAAATGATGAACCCTAAGTTCAATAGAATTTATAATTCATACAAAACTCAATAAGTTTAAAAAATAATTAAAAAAAAAAACCCGCATAGTTCGCAGCATGCAAATTAAAATAACAACGGATTCGATTATCCGTTGCAACTCGGCCCAAACCCAAATCAAAAATGAAAATCCATGAAAGTACAAGTCATACAAAACTACATGGTTAGAAAACATAGATGAGGCTTATGCCAACTCAATAAGTGCATTTTAGTGTATTCTTATATTACTCTTCTTATGAAAAAATAGAAAAACTATGATTACATGACCTATATTCTAATACTTTTATAATCAATTATCGTATTTTACCGAACAAGCTAACATCTGTGTTGAGTTTATATGTGAAAATCAGACGTGACACTAATGGTCTCAACGAAAATCTCAAAATCTTGCATAGATTTAGATCCATGAAGCACTCTGTCAAAGGCTCTAAATCCCACTCTTAACTTCCGATCCCAAGACACGAACGCTACAGATTAGAGGAAAGAAGATATATGTTTGGTTTTTCTTTTTTCTTTTTTAATATAGAAGTATTTTTAAGATCACATGAAACTTAAGAGCAAGTAATGATTTTATAACGGAAATCCCTATAATTTTAAAAGTTTTCAAGATGTATCTGCATAATTTACCGTAAATAAATATAAACTTCCCTTTCCTTCAATTAAAATTGGTGGGTATAAAATGTTACATAGCATTTCTAAGGGGAATCCAGTGAAATGGGCTTAGTAAGTTTAGCTACCGCTTGAAAAAGGATTCCAGTCTGCTCTTATCGGTTGATACCGCCAAAAGCTGTTGTCCTTACATGATGACTTTGAGTCAGTAACACAAAAGCACAGACATGGAACGAATCCTACCTTGTACTCATCGTCGTCTTTTTTAGAAAGTAGTGACTCGTTCACTGCTTGTTCACCCAACTTTTATCTCCCCACAAAACACATCCCCTCAAAAACAAAAGCACAACCCTGCGACGCTAATTCCCCCATCCCCCCGCCTCCACACCAACACTCCAATGGGCTTAGTAAGTTTAGCTACC